>JAQFYE010002022.1:0-19734 GCA_034694305.1 Protaphorura glebata | reverse complement strand
GCAGGAAAATTCTCTGTAAAAATTAACCACCTTTGAATGGGCCTTTGGTCATATCAAATAAATTCTCTTCATTCTCTCTTCATTCATTCATTCATATTATCTAAGTTCTTTCAATGGAGTAGTATTTTCTAAAGAAAATATGTTAGTTAATTTCTTTTATTATGGTCAAGAATTTCAGTTTTCACTATGAACGAAACTAACCGGAGCTAGGCGCTCAAGCATTGCGTTAATTTACCCTCTCAACTTCCTTCTCCGGGTTCTCACCATGCAATCTTGAGAGTAGTAGATCTAATCCTTCCGTTTCATTCCGAATATTAAGAAAAATGTATTTCCATCACTCCACTGGCGTTTTTATTCCTTTCATACATATAATGCATAATATCTATGAAGTTCCTCCGTGTTATGCTCGCTTATAAAGTATAGTAGCAGTGCAATACCATCAAATCTGGATCGACACCCAAGCTTTCTGTCTACTACTTTCTTACCAAAAGGAAGAAATTCAACTCAACTTATTCCTTTTGAAAGCACAACATCCTTCTTTCCTTCCTTCCCAGTGCACATGAAATGGAATTGAGAGTGAAATGAAAAAAAAAGTACTTTAGTAATTGTGATAGACGAATATCTCCCGGAGACTTACTTACTATCCCTGTTCTTAAATATGAGCAACCTCTTCGTCTTTCCTTCCGTCCTTTCCAAGAGAGAGAAAAATCATTCAGTCGAAAAACTAACCCAGAATGAGTTGTGAAGCGAAAATATACATTAGTGTGTCTCTATGAGGTAAGAGTTTTCGCCTTCATTACTCTGCTCAACTTCTTTGAACCTTCACTGTTTACTTCATATCGTGCACCTACCAAAATGTTGAAAAAACTTTTACAGGTCATACAATTTATGAAGAGTGGTTGACACAAGAAGTAAGCAATTATTGATGTAACTATTAGAAGGCAGCATTTAGAGATATTCCTTTCGTCAATATGAACTAACATTTGTGTAAGAAAGTTGCCCCAAAACTGCCGACAATGGAGATCTTTCTTCCCGCCCTCACCAAACTCCTAAAATACATTTCATAATTTTTGCAATTTGGAGTGGAAGCTTAAATATCAGTCATATCCTTAGAAAACTCAACCCTGAAGAATTTTGTGAAGTAAAACACGTTAAAATGTTACTTCACCGCTACATTGCTTTCACACCCTTTCACCTTTCAATAAGCCGGAAACTATAAATAATACGGTGAGACGTTGTCTTCTGCTACACCCGACCCGAACAACTGAACTTGAGAAAATTAAATATACACTTTGTCAATGGAGAATTTCATAAAAATATATATGAATTTATGTTGACAACAGTTTTCTGAATTCTTGACCTGAATAAAAGAACAAATAACTAATTAAGCTTATGAGCTATTATTTTCTATCATCCACCAACCTTGATCTCATTACACTGTATTTTTCTAGTAGAATTCCAATTCCACATTCCATACCTAATTTCACATTAAAATATTCATAGGGCATCTCTTTTCTCAACGTTAGGAGGTGAGGAAGTGGTGGGGACGGGAATAAATGGTTGCGGACTACCTTGTATACTTTAGTATCCCTATCTTGCTGGAAATTCAGGTTCATATTCCAATGCTGACTTTAGTTTTTCTGCTGAAGACAAGAGAATTTTTAAAACAGTAAACTTGGAATAGTTGTAAAGGAGGATGGACAAAAGTTGAATTCTTGAGTCTTACTCAACAAGGAGTGACTCTATGAGAGAATGATGATGAATAAGTCAAGAGGGATTTTCTTTTTGCTACAAGAGAGTTACTGAAAAAAACTGTCTTCCTTGAGATGACCGGACAGCCTCAACTTATCCTTACATTTATTTTCCACATGCGACATGCACAAACACTTCACTCTCCCACATAGCAAGTGTACATATGCAAGGCGATGCAACGTAATGTAATGTACGACTTGAACTGAACTAAAGTTTAAGCCGGGAGCTTTTCTCCTCCGTCCGTGCGGCTTTAGTACTTTTATCATTAGGGGAAAGAGTTTCTCCATCTGTCTAGGTGTAAGGAAAAGAAAATTTTTGCGGATGGTCGGAAGAGGAAAAGAAAACTCGACTCTTTCCACCCAGTAACTTTTTAACGAACAGTTTTCTAACCGAGTGTAGCGTTTGACTTTTCCTGTTCCCTTGCATTCATCACACCTTGAAGGTTGAGCGCAGACGGACTTATACTTGAATGTCTCACATCTTTCTTGAACCAGAATAGACGGAAAGTAAGGCCAGATATTTGACTTTGCTTACTACAACTTTTTCTGTACGAATGAATAAACTTTGTCATAGTTGTCAATGTCTTTTGGTCGGAAGGTTTAATTTCTGTTCTAGATGTTCGCTTCAAGTTTATGCGAGATGAAATATTAAATCTATTATGCATCGATTGGGTATTTTTTTGAAACAGTGTAGCAATGCATGATTGAAAATCCCAGTAAGATGAAAGTATCGAAAGGAACGAATTAGAACGACTTTATTTATATTTTTGAATTTTGAAACTTTGAAAGAAGTCTCTAATGTAAAATTCTTTCATTTAATGATGTATGAGGCCGCGACAAGCCAGTAAATTACCGAATAGTAACCCGGGTTACTATTTGTTCAGACAAGGTCGGAGGTCACAGACTTTCACCACTTTCTCCATAAGAGTACATGGAGAAAGGTGGAGAAAGACCCCGGTTAGTATTCGAGACCGGTTACTATTCGGGACCGGTTTCTATTCGGTAATTTACGGTATTTGGATTGCGGTTCCTTGAACTTTAATACTACAAGCATTAATTTATAACCGTAAGACATGGTCAAACATAGTCATTCACTTACCGTACAGATATTAGAGAGGTTCAGCGCGAAGCCAAATCAAAAGAGTTTTAGCCCCTGGGAAGAAAATTTCGAAGCCAAAATGAAAACAAATTTAGCTCCCAAAATTTGGTTAACCAGAAGCTGTTTCAAATCGGCCTCGGAGAAATTACGTCAGTCCCGACCCCGACGACTTAAAGAATTGTTTAGTATATTACTAGTAGATATCGATATTTGCATCTAGACTTAAAAAAATGAAAGTTGTTTTTGGAGTGCCAATTTGCCTTAACTGTCTGGTTGTCAAATAAGTGCCTACTTTCAAATGGAGCTTCGTAAATGGAGATTTATTTATTTTGTAATACCAGGATAGCATTTTATGGAATGTACACTTGAATTTTGCCGGTGAAATAATTATATAAAATGCATTTCAAAATTAATTATAAACTAAAATGTACGCTTTCCTCAAAATATTCATATCATCATATCTAGGAGAGCAAGTGTTGAATTTCCAGCCTCAAGAACGTATCTATTGCCCGAATTTGAAAAATGCTAAAAAAAAACGCTGATTAGTCATTTGTTTTCAGTAGTTTTTGCGCCGCCGGCCCTTTTTTTCCCCATGGAGTTGACATTTTTCTAGTAATTTTTCAAGACTGATGAACGAATTGAACTATAAGTTTGAACTCGGTGAAAAATCATTTTCCCGCCATACGATGCAAGGTTGACCAATCAGATCAAAGCTACCGAAGCTTTTTTGACCAGCCTCAAGACCCCTGTCTAGAAGCCAAAATCTTCGTCAAATTTGCTTCAAGCTCCAAAAATGCCTCAAGGAACTTTCTCCTTGAAGCTTTTTTCGGAAGCTAATTTGATTTTGGCTTCGCGCTGAACCTCTCTATTGCATTGTTTTGAGTTTTGTTAAGTGTAAGTTAGTTAAGTTCTTAATTTGATTCAGGTACCCCTAGTACGTAGAAGTATAGAACTCCGGTAAGGGAAAACCTCTTTAAATTAGCCACCAGTGAATCCTCCATATATCTGGCGATGTGATTTGGAGGTGCTTGTAACTCTGCTTCGAAGAGCTAACTAAATTACATTTAAAGGTATATAGTAAGAATGTTAAATGTTATTGGGGTTTGAGTTTTAGTTTCTTGAGGACACTCTTTGAACCTCATCCAATGTTGGTTCATCTTGAGTTTATATGACTGATGGGTTGGTATACCAAAACAGGCTGCCAGGCGAAAATGTACGTTCGTTCGTACAAACTCGAATGTAATTTTTCTTTCCTCCATCATACATATCTTCATTTTTTGCCTCATTTACTCAGCCTCTCATTTCATTAAGTTTCTTGACAGTGGGCCAAATTGTTCTCTCCATGTCATATTACAGTAGGACTACCCACAGCACACATCACATACGTACGTACGCTTCGCTAGTCCTTCTCTCTACTTCTAGTAGTTCTCCACCATGCACTTCTGATGTAGACTAACAATTCCCCTTGGCTGCTTTTTCTTGCTTTCTTCGTCCGTTCTACTTATATGTGTTCCGGGAGTTCTCAACCTCTAAAGTAAAGTAGGTAGAAGGCAGACATTTACCACAAATGTAGATGGAATCCTTTGGTAAATTGCCACTTAAACGGAAGACAAATAAAAAGTGGAATTTCAAAATCAGAGTGGTGGTGAGACTTCCACTGCACTGAACATAACAACTGGTTTTCATTGTACATGTACAAACGTCAAGACTTATGACAGGAAAGGGTAACCTATGTCGTATTTAGGTTAGCTGAGGTATTAAAATAAAATACGAGAATGTGAGGACATAAAAGGACAGGAAGTGTAAGTGTCTCCGAATAATAGAAATGGTGAAAGTCAATAAGAATGAAAGTGGAGGGAGTCAGTAAAAAGAAAGGCAGAATAGTAATAAAACCAAATCCTTCTTTTCTAAACTATACGAGTGGTTTATAAACAAATTTGTACACTCGACACACCAGTACCGGTACGTCTCCTCTGTCACGAAATGAGAGTTCTGGAGCAACTCTAACTTGAAAATAGTTCAAGTGGAATTAATTATTAACTTTTGATTTAACATTTCAGGTAGGTGGCTAGGGGTTACAGTAAAGCCCAGTCAGTCAGTCATTCGTTAACTTTGCATGCTGATTAATTTGATGTGGCACGGCTCTTGATTTAGTACGAAACAAGTTTAAGGGTTTAAGACGAACATGGCTCTAGACAAGTGCCATATCCAATTAAGTCAGTTTCTAATCAAATCTTTGTTTAAAGATTTGGCGGCTGTGTTTTGTCATCAAAGGCAATATATTCTATACGACGCCGACTCGTTCTTTCTATACCGTATTTCACCACACACATTCCTTCGTTTGTTTTTTCAACTTGAACTTTTAAATTAGATTGTCCTTCTAGAATTTTGTACGAGATTAATTTGAATAGGCCGATGAATTTAGAGTGGAAAATGCTGGTTGTTATAAAAATGCATCACGTGCAGATAGAAACTCAACTGTAGGTGAAACGGATATGAACACACAGTATGGTACCATATTCACAAAAGTATTAGTCAGTAAGGTGAATGCATTTCATATAATGTAGCGTTTGGAAACAATTTATCTGACATAGTACATTTCTTGCTGGTTGAAAGCGTCGTGTGTGTGTCAAGTTTAACAAAATTTCCTGCCAGAAGTTTCTGCTTTATTAGTTACGAGTCACACATTTGGACAGTTTGTTACTTCTACTCAAAGTTTAGCAGGTTGCGTTCAAAGGTTGACTCGTTAACGACCAGATAATAACCAAACGAGTCAAGTTTTGCCAAGGTTTTCTTTGCCAAACACTTTAGAATTTCTGATCAAAAGTTTTTGCCGTGCTTCGTAAGTGGATTAAACTATAAACTGCGACAAATCTCTACAAATCCTCCAAAAGTTATTATTTTGCTTTTACTTTAACAACTTTACGAATATATTACATCATAAGTGACATGACTTGGCTCTGGTCGGGAATTCGGCGATATACTCGTGGACCTGCTACGTTCGTACAAAGTCCAATTCCCAAAGAGTCCCAGAATCATAGGTAAGGTCTAAAGTAAATTGCCTAAACTATGTTTGCTGTACATTTGGAGGTCAGGTGAATCGTTAGGTGAAAGGTAGGAAACTAGGTAGGAGCTCGTAGCATGCCATTTTCTCATTGAGATTAGAATAGTTTTACCTCCATCCCCATTCCGACAACTGAATTGCTTCTCGCTCTCACTCCGTCCTAATGAAATTATGTGTATGGTTTGTATGCTCAGATTAATGTTTGTTCCCTGTTACAAAAAATCAAAGAAAATAAAACCTTGGGTTTCACTTACTACAAAATAGACTATTCTCGTTACAGGTTCAAGTGAAATGGGATGTACCAGAAAGCTTCGCCGAGTTTTAAAGGAAGTAACGAATAAATATGAATATTCGTTGTGTATTAGTTTATAATAGATGTGTATACTTTTAGATGTCCATGTTTGACAATTAGTCGCGAAATTAACATCTCCCCAAAGTAATGCCGGCTGGAAGGTGGGCACATCAATAAAACCACATTCGTTGTTTTTTCACCATTTCGAAATGGCAAAGGTGTACTTTAATTACATTCAAGCGCGCTTGTTTCCATGCAATTTCAAAATGCAAAACCCCTCCTTGTGTACTCATATATATTGCATGTTTATGGGTTGTGTGAATAAGTTTGGACTGTAATGTGATTAAAGAGAAATGTTTTCTCTTAAAACTCCGTCTTAATTTCTCTAGCCTGCTTACTATGGATCGTCTGTACCATTTTTCACGCTAATGGTTTCTCCCATAAATTTACTAGTACATACGAAGGACTTGTCAAACCTGTCACGATGGATCCAATGCCTAATGCCTCAAGTCAATTGCTGACTGAACGATTCATCATTACTACCTACTTAGCGAAAATATTTGGCGCGAATTTTGGAAGGATTTGGAAGGGAATGCAATGGAATGGAATAAGGTCATGGAGAAAGTGGAGAAAGCCGTATAAGGCATACTACTGACGAGCGTATAGGCAAGACATTAGGTATTGACAGAAATGGCGAAAAAGAGGCCCGCCCTGTTTCCCTTTTACAATATACAAGCTGTACGGAATGCAATGCATATTTGCAATATCTCTTTCCCCTGCTGGAATGAAAAATGTTTTGCAATATTCATGTCATGCGAATTCGAAGGCGGTAGGAAACCTTCCGCTCCTTTGGTCGTAAGGCAAGGCACGGTAGACAAAATGCAATATTTATAGATACAAGTTACGTTCCTGTTACACGCCATCGCATCACCTTCCTTTACTAAACTTATTTGGCTGAGCTAATCTGACTTCATATGTGTAGTGCAAGTGTAATGGAACAGAATGGAACCACTACACTCCAACTGCATATTCTTAGTTTCAGTTTTACAGTCGTGGAACAGGTCTACTATTTCTTTATGTTTTTCATTTTTATTAAACTTGTTTGTAGTTCAAGCACTTTCTCCACGTTACAAGGCCCAATATTTTATTGCTTATTTTATTCTGCCTTCTCTCGTTACGGTTATTGGATTCAAGTCTGGTAGCAAGGTCGTTTCTGTTTCTCTCTCGTGTTCCCTTCCGCGTTGATAAGTTTCGATTGTCGGGTTAAGTCATCAAGGCGCAAATACATTGTACCTAATATTATTCCTATTTCCACACTATCCTGGAGAGTGATAAAAATTATGCGTGCACACTGGAGCTACAATTTGTAACCTAGACATATTATATACAATTATAATTTATTCGATATCAGATCTATATATACTTTCAAACCTGTCGGGAGCAAAAACTATTTATGACTTAATTTAATTTAAAAGACGAACGTTGAATTAGGGCGGCAAGATTGGTCCTACTTATAATTTCGAAACGAAACGAATGCAATGCGTCAATGCGTGATATTGATATTCTTTCTAAATTCAGGGTGTGAAGATTATGTGATTCGCAATTCAAATTTTGATAGTTTAATCATACAGCGTGTTCCAAATGAATATATCGGGTTTCGAAAATTCATAGTTTCCAAAATATGTACTAGATTTTCAAAATAATTATTTGTATTAAAATTTCGAAAGGACGTGTTTTTTTTTACAATTTTGACATTTTCTGATTCGTGAAGGATATTCTCGCTATAGCGGCCGATCTTATTTTTACATTCCCGGACCTTAACAACGTCATTAGCATACGACATCTCGAAGGTGTAAAATTTCTTCGAAAATCTGAAATTTTAAGAACAAAATTAAAAGAATGATTTTTTTAGATATCGGGAAGATTTGAAAAGAAATATCAACGTATAGTGGAATTCGGTCTCCAACATTCCAATTGTTATATGCTAATAACGTTGTTAGGCTCCGGAAGTGTAAAAATAAGAATGACCGTTATAGCGAAAATGCCCTACACTAATCGAAAAATGTCAAACTTGTAAAAAATTTACAAGTCCTTTCGAAATTTCAATACGAATAATTTTTTTCAAAATCTAGTCCATATTTTGGAAACTATGGATTTTTGAAACCCGATATATTCGATTCTGTACATGCAATTTGTTATACTGGCGGAGTTCTGGGTCGTAAAAGATTTTTCCGTCGAAAGAAAATTTAACTTGGCTTCTGCTTATTTGAGAGCAATGTGAATAAGATTAAAATATGCTTACTTCAAACCAACTGTATGTGTGGTCACGTCTTCTCTGTATAATGCATATGAGCTTGTGATATTTTTTGTCGACAGAAAACTGGCCAAGTAGAGCTCTTTCTACTGGTCAATTCCTAACCCTTTGTATCATCGCTCATCAATTTACTCTTGCAATTTGCGTTAGTTGTGTTTTGTCATGTCACAACGTTTGGGTTGGTTTCTTCCTTTGTGAAAGACTTCCAAAAAGCTGTGGTTGCTTTGTTTGTTTCCACTTCTCAGAACCCCACATTTCGGGTCAACTGGTGCCTTCGGTCGGTCGGGAAAAGGAGGCAAGGAATTGAATGAGTTTATGTCTGGATGCACTACCCGTTCAAGTTTGAACACTGGGAGATTGAAACTCATACAGGCGGAACATCGTCTCTTTTCGTTGGATGTTTCTTTGCACGAAATGACTCTCTCTGTAATGCTTTACGCTAGAGAGGACATGGAACGCAATATGAATATAACCAACTTAGTCGTCGGTCGATCTTCCTAACCTAAGCAGCGAACTGAACTGTGAGTAGACTGGAATTTTCTCTGCTCTTGGGAACAAACATTTTCCTCCTACCTTCACACAAGGTTAATTCTCAAAAATATACACGCATCAAATGATCAGACTTCCCTGGTATTCCACTGACATTTAGACAGTTTCGGTTGGTCTTCCTGCAATATACACGAAGCTCCGACACAATGCTGTGGAGCCCTAATACCCTAAATTTAAGAATCTCTAATTTGAATTATGTATTCAGAGTTTTCCGGTTCTTCATGAGCCCCGAATTACCTCTCTATTTAATTTGCCAATTCATGTCAGAATTATAAGGCTATCATGACAAATGTTTGCACTTCTGCAATCTGGTTCGATTCTGCAACAATCAGTGAAATAATTAGTGAGTTCTAGTTATCAGTCACAGTTGACGACATTCATTGATGAATCAATGAGTGTCGAGCTTTGTCCACACAAATGATGAAACTCTGACTGAAAGAAGGACTGACCATGTACGGATTTTACTACCTAGGGGTTGTTTTCAGTACGAAATTGTCGTATTTCTTAATGATTTCTCAGAAATCGTACGATAAGCGTAATTTTAAAGTTTGTTCTTCTAATATTCTTTCACGTAGAACATTCTGTTACCAGAGAATGACGTTATCACGAAGGAAATCAAAGTTAATAATACTCCATTTAGAAGTTATAGAATAACTAGGTAATAATCGGTCTCACACATGATGTTACCTTATTGTCCACATTTTCCGAAAAAATAAAACAATTTTATGATTATGGTTGAGATGGGATAGAGTACACAAACTCGCCTGCCTGTACACTCTGGTAATTCGCAGTTTATACTGAGGACTCGGGTTAGACATTAAGTCTATGCGAGTTGCTTGCTTACATTTTATTTAAAAGTTATGGTTATGGTTGTGCCTCTTTCTGTGCTGAACGGACAGAAAGTTGGCAAAGCGCAAAGAGATTTTCCTTTTTTTACTTCTTCCTCGCCTCGCTATCTGTTCCAGACTTTATTTTTCCTCTTCTCTAAAGATGAAGAATGATTTGGACTGTGAAGTGGAACAAGGAGTATCTTCCATGTCGCAAATCTGTGCAGTGGAGGTTATGCTGGCTCGGGCTCAGCAAACTGTGCATCTATGTACGGATCTGGTGCCATTCCGCTTCCTTAAGTTTTCTGTGTTTTAATAGTCGCCGGGTGTCCCAGAAATATTGGTATTATGGAAGGTGAAAGCACTCCTTCGGAATGTAGAACACGTCTTTTGGGACATTCTGTAATTGAGAAAGAGTAGTCTTGGAAGTTTGTTCCAGTTCTCCAAGATGCATACCAAAGATATGCTTTTAATACATAAACGGAGAATTATAAGAATTTCCAACGGGAATTTAGATAAAGAAATAAAAAATAAGTGTTTGTAGATGTCATTCGGAGGGATGAATCCAGGCAGACAAGCATTCTTTTTATTTCTAAGGCTTCTTTACTTCAAGTTTTGTGATTTCGTTTTCCTCTTCTTATCTCTGTTGCCATCGAAGTTCATTCTTTGTAGGTTGCCAGCAAGTGTAAACACTTGTGCATGATTTAAAGTATTTATGTATGCATGATTCCGCAAAACCAAATGTTGTACCTGTTTCTCTCGTATTTCTGTATTTCTAAACTTGCAACGTGAACTGAAGTGTTATGAATGCATTACTCGCATAACTGCGAAGCGTTGTTGTTCAGAACTTTTGCACGCAGGATTTGCTCGATTTGCTCGTGTCGACCTGACTTGTTCCTTTCTTTCTTTACAAACGTTTGTCTTCCTCAATCCTGGTCGTTCGGAGACTTAATAATTTTGTATCATTCTTCCTTTGGATCTCAATGTGCGAGAGTTGAGTTATTTTTAAATTCACATTACGCAAAATATTCATCAAGTGAAGAATAATTTCACTCAAGAAAATAGACTCCTAGAGAAAATCTTAACGATGGTCACAGACGAAGGAAACACAGGTGAAGAGTCACATGTGACTGTTTCACGAGGCCTCTGAATTGTTTGTTTGATTGTTTGTATTCAGTTACAAACATTTCCCACAACAATATAACTGGAGTCACCAAAGAACCTTGACTACGCTCTTTTCTATAGGTATGCCAGTAGTAACCCCGACGAGTTGTTATTTATCGGTTGGTGCACATCATGACGATGGGAAATAATATCTCTCCATGTTCTCATAGGTCACAATTTTCCCGTTCAATCCATTTGCTTCATATTTGGTTGCCACTGGGTTGACCGTCGGAAATTCATTCCTTCCACGAGCGGAGAGGTCGAAAACTATTTTGGCATACCTGTAGAGGAGAATCGTTTTATTTATTCTGGGGGTCATATTGATTCATCATCGGGTGCCGTTATTCCGATTCCCACGGTGTCGAATATTTTAAGCATAAATGACGGGATTTGTCAACATTTACTTTGTTTCACATAGTTACGGTATGAAACTCTAGTATTTAATCAAATGTGAACGCGAAGACATGATGGTTCGAAATGTGGTTCGGTTTGCTCTCCTTGTCTGTCATTTGGACTAACCAACCATCTGTCATGCTTGCAGTTGCAACTTTTCATAAATATTAAAGCGATAAAATTATCCAACATGCGAGGTCCTGTCTAAGCATTATTACTCAAACTCAAGTGTGTTTGCTGTGCTTAGTGCATACAACAAGGCATAACCTCTTGAATCCAAAACTCAAGTAACCTGTTCTTTTGTGTTTTGTTCCAATTTGAAATTACCTTCACTCTATAGCCACAACACTGGTGAATTTCATTTCATCATCATTGTGGGCGATTATAGGGTAAGAGACCCACATGTTGCTTGGAGTGTCAACCAAACCCCACTCCCTACATTTTAATCAACTTTGATCTGTAACCCAAGTGTAGATAAGCCACCCTCCAATGCGACGGATGATTTATTTCTACCCCTCACTTTGCGCTACAGAAATTTACATCCTCTTCCAAAATCATCATGACATAGAAATTCCATGCCGAATTTGCCTTTCAGCCATGTCATCGATAGTCATCGATTTCCTTCCGCCTCTGACCCTCCTAGTTGACCCGATCTGTATCACGAAGGGCAAGGGAAAATATGGCCCTCCATTGATGAAATATGAGTCTTACAAATTTATTATTGTTAGCAGACGGAACGCTTGCAACTTCGCATATTGAGTTAATTCATCAAACCATGGGTGTACAGATAGTTTGTTGTTTGCTTTGCGTTGACTTGGGTTCTCTCCAACTCTTCTACTACTTCGACTACTTCTGGGGGTGCATTCCTTAGGCCAAGTGAAGAGTCCCACTCACTAATGAAAATACACAATCCTTTTTCTAAATTCGTACATTGTTCATAATTCAGTCCAAGATGTTCTAGTTCTTTTTCAATTTGTGTGTTTGGTGAACAAGTTCTCAGAGTTGTCATTCGAAGGCACTGACACATGAATGAGATTTGATTTGATAGCCAGTGTATGTGTGTGTGTGTGTGTGTGTGTGTGTGAGTTGCAGGTATTTCTAGACTTCTAATTCTGTTCTAGTTTACCAGACACATTCGAGAGAAATGGAGGGAAGGAAGGCTTGTGTGTGTGACTCCGTAACAAGAGGTTATCTCGTTCAACACGACTGAGTTGGTTTTCTCATCACTGGGTGCGACCAAGCGGGGAAGCTAAATGGTATCCCCTGCATTGCAATGCATCAACCACCAGAGCCTCTTACACAAAGACAAATGAAGTTGACACGAAAAATGAGAATTCAGACAAAGTACATTTCTTTGGCCAACCAAAAGAGTCGAGATCAAGGAGAAAAGAAGCGAATGGAAGAATGGGAACTGAGGGCTCTCTTAGGAATGATGCATGCATTGCCTTGACATGGTAGTAATAAGTAGTTGGCCGACACTCCTACGACTAGTTAGTATTTACAAGGAAACCATTTTTAATGTAGGACAGTGTTAAAATAAACTCGAAAGGTGATACCGTGTATCCTGAGTACAAACGGAACTGATTTGTCGGCAGTTAAAATTGTATTGTTGGTCCCAAAGGCAGACAATGTTAGCTAGTTGTGAAAGATGAATTCGCCGAGCTTTTTTCTACCACCTTCCCTAGGCCAAATCATGAGCGAAATACACAAAGAAAATGGCGGACGTTTGAGCTTGCCTTGTGACGTGATTATGACGATAATAATAATAATAGGTCAATGTCATTAATAGTAGTACGGAATTCCAATCAGATTTACATTTACGTTTACATTTTGTTTACTCAAGTGTCAACCAATTCAACAAAGGATAAGAACACAACTTAAAACTTACACCGTAATGTAATGCAGTCTATGCTGCTCTCCCATCAGCGATACCACGAAAATACCAATTCAATTATTTAAATGAACCTCAGCTACCTGGTGGTGATAGTGCAGTAATACATTCGTCAAAATGTGGTGATTCTTAAACGTGCTTAGCATGGTTGAGGACTTTCTACCTCGTAGAAGTAGACGATAAGCCATGACATGACATGACTAAGGATGTGTGCTACTGTCGAATTCTGTCATTCTACGACTCAGGATATATAACAAGTTCAGAATAGAACCCAATGGTTTTTCTATCCTCGTAGGTATGATCAAATCCTAAACGTCTGTCCTCTAACACATGTTTAAGAGTTTAACACGTCAAAGGATTTCCTTGTTAATATATTGGCACGATACTAAAAGGGTCTTTTCTCACCAGCAAGTAAAAAAACTTATGTATAAAAGGAAAGTACTGGTCGGTCGTTCATCCAGGACTGAAAGGAAGAGAAAACGATGGGGAGAAAAGTTTTTCCCTCTCCTTCTCTGAACTCATTTTTGAGAGTTAATTTTGGTTGATGAGCTGAGATGAGATGAAGTGAGTAACTAATCTTGAGAGTGCGAGTGGAGTGAAGTGAAGTCAGCCATCTCATCATCATTCTCTCACAGCACAGCATGCCAGTCTAGCTTGGCGCTCATGAAACTCATTCTATCACTCCACCCCAAAATACTTTATAAATACTAGCAATACTAGACTATGAATATACGTAGTAGTTGTTCATAATAATTATGAACAACAAAGCAAATTAAATGCAATAGCAATTACAATGCAAAGCAAATAAAGCAATTATTGCGTTATTTGCTTTGCGTTAATCTATTCCCACTCCAGCGCAATAGTTCGTACCACTATTTGAATAGCTATATTCGTGTAATTGCGTTTCTTTTGGATTTGAGAGGGATTCGGGTATATATTGCCCAATTGTCTACATTAATGAATGATGGCTTATTTGATGAAAAAGTGTTTCGTCTCCATTTGAAAATTTTGGAAGTTTAATCTACAAAGATAACTTTTAGTTTTATTTCTTACTCCGAGAGTACGCCATGAATAGCTTGGAATCACTTGAAACAAGTTGGAAGGATGGATAGATGATGATGAGGAGCGGATATTAAGTATCTGCTGCTGGGCTGAACTAAAATGAACCTTACTATAACTCGGTTTAACTCTATGCTTTTTACGCGTGTGTGTGAAGTGTGTGAGGAGGTATGGTTCTACAAATTAGTTCCATTAGCTTTCCGCTTCCACTGGATTAATTCTCTTCTCAAAACCATGTAGCGCGAAATACCATACTCTGACTGACTGTGAGTACGTATGTCTATATGTACAAGTTTCTACCAAATCCGTGATTTATAATTATATCAATGTGTATCTTTGTGGGATGTACGATATTAATCTACAAACTAAAGAACGAGTGACCCATCTCCCTTTTTATGTCTCGTGTAAAAGCAAAACGGTGGGATACTTTCTTCGAAGTCAAAGTCAGGGTGTCGTCTTAAATCAGATATGAAAGGATCAAGTAAGCGTTGACAGGGTAAGGGTGAGTCACGCTACCTTGCATCACAGACATAGAGTATTACCAACTCGGATTTTTACCCCAGGACACTGCGAGAGGGAAATGTACAAGCCAAGGAAAAATTAGAAATTTTATAGACCTGACAGGATTAGCTGCTTAATTCTTTGATTTAATTTGGTCCTTAGAATATCTAAGCATAAAAGAATTTCTTGGTGGTACGATGCGGCTTCTGCCACCGTGCAGAGGATTACCTCAAAATTGCTTTCTCCTTGAAGGTGAAAGTAGAGAAAGGTTGACGTGGTTTATTCCGGTTGGATGAAAGTGGTTTATTACAACCGGGATGTATAAATGCATTGGTATTAAGAATCTCCCATTGCTATTTGTTTCGCCCTCTGGAAACTAATTTCCTTGAGATGTAGTGATAGACTTTCTGCCTGTTCTAGTTTGGTCTGGTCTACAATGATGAGGAGCAGCAGAGGATATAGAATGTGTACTAATCTTCAAAGAACCTGATTTTGATTTGATGGAACTTTCAGGGCTTTAGTTTCCGTTCTTCAGAGAGTGTTGACGAGTTTTTTCTAAATGGGAATGAAAGGGAAGGGGAATTGTGAAAAGCTAGCAAACTCTGTCTGGCTTTCCAAGCTATCAAGCTATGTGAACATCACCCGGACTGCTTTCACTGCAATTGCGTTTTGCACTTCTTTCACACTTTTAGAGAAATAGAAAATAGTGTCAAGTTGAGTGGGACGAGACTTTGCGTTCAATCGAACAAGTTTTGAGCTAAGGAGATTATCTACAGTGCTGAAACTCGTACTGGTACACTTGTATGGCTACTCTTACACAGAACTTAAGTTTGTATACTTGTGTGGGTGTTCTATTCCTGTTTACATATGTTGCCGTCAACATTAGCTCATTCTATTGGATTAACTCAACATTCTCTCTATTCTTAACTAGTTGGAACGCAATGTTAACTTAAAACACTAGTCCAACAAGCCATTTCCTTGTTAGCTGTCAAACCCTACCAAGTCTTACCCGTCTGCTTACAAAACAGTTACTGTTGCAAATACAATCTTCGGGCGTAAACGTGCGTCGACAGTATATCCCGCGAAAGTACAGGACGAATGGAAAGAGAGTCGTCAAGTTGGTTCTTCTGAGTTTCTTTTCCCTGTGGTAGAATAAAGAGAAGTTAGCGAGATCGGACTTTCCAGACTTAGACAAGCATGTACATGTACCAGGTTTGCGTGGTCCAGATACTGAACAAAAATAAATGCCCGCGTGTGGTAAAAGCTCGTCATACAAGGGAACCTCGGCAACTCTCATTTCGTGATATTCGATGGTCACTACTGATGGTACAGGGGCCAGATAAACAGAAGGGAGTATTCGCCGTCGTACTTTATGCGTGAACTGAGCCGCTATGTTAGACTGATGGCATTGATGAGTTGATAAATGTATATTTGCACCCATTAACATTAAACAATGATGAGTAGTTGCCGACGTTCTCTTGTGGAATGTGAAGGTAAGGTATGGTAACTGGATATAATGGAATTCCTACACGAAAGGAAGGGCGTGTATAAGAGCAGGAGGTAGGGATTGCAAGGAAGGTTTTGTTAGGAAATAAAAAATGAGTTTGGCTGACGAAAAGAGCGAAAAAAATTAAATGCGTGTTTGGTGTTTTTTTTTCTTCTTCAGGAAATTGCGGCGATTCTCATAAGTTTTGGTCGGCACCCGGAATGGCTGTCAAAAGAAGTGAAAATCAGGTTAGTTCTCGTCGTGAATTACTTTTTCTTTCTCAACCTCAACTGCCAGCCATCCCAGTCATGCTATACATGTCATGCTTCTGCCTAGAATAACACACAAAAGGAAAGCACACACTCACACCACAAATGCCGTGTCGTGTGTTGATTGTCTTCCGGGCCAAAGGTCTCCACTCCGCCCATTATAAATTCTCAGCATGCATACCACTCTCACAAACTACTGTGATTGCGGCTACGAGGATTACAAAACTTTGCAGAGTGGAGCAAATCTTGTGACTTAAAAAATTACATTCTCGAATCCGACGTTCGTACAACTTGCACGCGTTAAAGATTATGCTCTACTTCACAGAAGCCAAAGTACAAAAGGAAAGATTTTGGTGAGAAATTAGGAGTGCAAGGCTTAAGAAGTTGAACTTCACTTACAATGGAGAGTCATCACAGTCGGGCCTAGACCTGACACCCAATTTTCTTGTTGCATTGGCATCCTCTGAGTGGGTGTCTGTCAAAATTCTTCTGCAAAATAAAGTACTTTTTTTCGCCTATCTCCGAAAATTTGGTCAAAAAAGTTCCTGAGTTGATATGAAGGTTGAAAAATTAAGCATTAAATCACATGCTGCTTCCGGCGCTTTTTGTTTCGCGCCTGTGTTGGGAAGTATCCATTAGGCATTATAGAAATTTTTGACAAAAAATAAAAATAATTTTTTCCGTTTAGATTTGGTGCTTCCTTACGTTCTCTGACCCGATCAAAATTTTTACGGATTTTTTTTTAAATTCTTTCAATGATGGACCTAACGGGCAAGTCTCAACTTAGACGTCAAATGAAAAACGCCGGAAACAGAATATGTGTGATTTAACCCATGATTTCTCAACACGACTTTCTTGATCTTCTCGGAGATGGGCGAAAGAAAGTACTTCGTTTGTGCAGGTGAATTTTAAGAAAAACCCACTCAGGAGGTGTCAATGCCAATGCATCTATAAATTATTATCTATCTATCTATCTAGGTCTGGTATAGGCATGTGACATGTGATGATTCTCCCTTGTTAGTTCAAATTTTCTACTTTGATTTATTAGATAGGAGTTTTACGCATTGAATCTGACTGACTAGGCCAGTTTACAAATTTTGAAGAAATACGTGACTCGCGAATTGTGTTATTAAATTAATTCGATATATTAGTATATAGGAGTCACTTTGCTAATAATTGTCACCTAGATTTCTTATATTAAATTGAATGAGAAAGTGAGGACTGTGAGTATTACATAGTAAATTAGTGTTTCAAAGAACAACACGTTGCCAATTCACACCGTTCTTTTCTATTGACAGTGTCATGTGTGAAGAAGTACATCTAATTTTCAACATTTCATTTAGTCCCGCTCCGTTTAGTTTGTTGGCATGAAACATTTCGGTCAGGACAGGACAAGGAAGATTAGGAAGGTAATTGTAAAGGTAGGGCTTTCGTACTTGGGTATTTTGAGTTTGAAGTTGAAGTGAGTATTGGAGTGACGGCGAGACCATTAAGCATTTTCTCGCGTGTCTCAAACAAAGAAATATAAAACTAAACTTTGTGTATATGTCATAGTCACTTGTTTAATTTTGTCACTTGTACAATTGATTCGGCAATTGTGCATTTGACTTGTCACTTTAGTAAGTAATTTTGGAAACGTATCATGAGAGGTAAGATTCTGAGTGTGTAATTAATTAAACATTTTATTCTTAGATACAAAAATAAATTATGTCAAATTAAGGATACGAAAACGGTAAGATTGTAAGGTTACAGTCAAGGAGAATACGATAGACAATTTGTTTGTTCAAAATGACTACGGCATACAATACAAATAAAGCAAGAGCCAACCAAGTCCAACTACGAATCGTGTAAATAACTACACGGGCAAATTTCGATTGGCCTACCTACTGTACTGTAACTGCACGGAAGTGCAGGGCAAGTTAGGATTAGGAATGAAAGAGAAGTAAGGTAATTCTTATCTCAAGTCGAGTCCACTCATTTTGGCCGGATTTATTTGTTGGAAAGCTCCTGACTTCCGTTCAGAATTTTAGAGTCAAATTACACCAATTTAATTTGATTCTTTCAAAGTTATGCTGTTGTGGCATGCAATGCAAAAGATTTACCATTTATAAATTCGAATCCGAAATTCCACGTCCATACGATAACAGTGTATCGAAGTCGATTTAGCAGCATTTCTAAGTTAGTGAACTCAGGAGCCGATGAATATTAAATATAAAATTGGATTCGACTATTGGAATCTACTGACCATTTCTAAATTTATCGTTAACCTTGGGGAATGAGGGCATAACAATTTCACTGGTTTTATTAATTGGCAGGCCGAAGAGTGGGTCAATGTTGTTGTACAGTCGGAAAAAAGTGCGCTACCGCCGTGACGGCTACTGTTGGAAGAAAAGAAAAGATGGGAAAACGACAAGGGAGGATCACATGAAATTGAAAGTTCAAGGCACTGAGGTAACGCATTCATTCAATCAACATTGCACCAATGCAATCCAATGGGTTTCTTTCCTCCTGATTCGTTGAGCATGAGAAATGAAGAGATGGTCTGTAGGACCAACATAGACCCGAACGAACATGGATTGAAACTCCCCTCCTTACGCCTTTCCCTCTCAATATCAATGATTTAGACTCACTCACTTTCCCTCTCACCTCGTTTTTTAGAGTTTTCCTTTTTTAGCCTTGTCTATTTACTACTTCACTCCACACGTGAACATGTATGACCCAAGTTCATTTCAGAGACGAAGGAATACTTTATGACTTTCTTGTATATTTTATTTCTTACGCAGTGCATTTATGGGTGCTATGTTCACTCGGCCATTTTGCCGACTTTTCATCGGAGGTGCTATTGGCTTCTTCAGGTAAAAAAAATCCACATACCTTTACTTCACGTCACAAAGCGGAACTTGCCTTTTTTATTATTTATCACAAGACATGGCCCATTGACTTTTTTTCCTTCAGGCAATAAAAATAAATGAACGGAACGAACGAACGAACGGAATGAGTCCAGTCAGATGCAATCCGCTACACTACTGCTTCCCGTTTCCATGCTAGTTGTTTCTTGGGGGGGGGGGGGGGGGG
>JAQFYE010002021.1:0-19735 GCA_034694305.1 Protaphorura glebata | reverse complement strand
GGAATAAATAAACATAAATATTGGCATTCAACCAAGATATCAATTATCAAATATCAATTTCCTACAACCCAGGGGAGTTCGTGGTGCCCATCAAAATAACAAAAAAAACAATTTTGTCAACAAGCGTATGGACTAACCTAGGGGGGAAGGTTGTCAAGGAATCTTGCTTAATACTAAACGAACATTTCAAACTCATTGTCCAGATCCTATACTCAAGAAAGGAGATCAAACATTACCAACTAATTGACGTCCAATAGCGCTGCTGAACACTCTGTTGGAGCTTTTCACTACGGTTTTGAACACAAGACTCAATAACTGAATTCTAATAGATAAACTCTCGGACTATCAGTGGGTTAAACCTTCCATACGCCAGTCCATAGCAGGGAGTGCCCGAATCCTATAGTGAACATACAAAAAATTGATGCAATTTATCCAACATTCGGGTAAAATTATCTCAGAAATGTATACTGCATGATTGAAATCTTAATTTATTCTGTTCAGCCGTATAAACATAATCTGAGTTGGTACAGCTTTGCCGAGAAACGTTTTGCTTGACAATGAGTTGTCCTCTCCATCATTATCAATAATCAAAATAAGTTTCTGCTTTTAATCAAATCGTATTTTATTTCACTTCAAATCAATTCTATCCAACCCGTATTAACAGCTTGAGTCCCCAAACATTCTAGTATTCTAGTAGAAATAGTTTGAACTCTCTAAATGCGTTTATTCCTTGAGCGAGGGACCACTTTCGAGGAGGTTTTCCTGCTTGCCACGTACACCAATGTGTTAATTATGTGACCTGGATATCAAACTTTTTTCGGTGAACTGTATTCGGGATACAAAATTCATGATTCCAGCTCTACAAAAATGCAACGTTTATTAATTATTGTACCCCAAAGACTAAGCCCGCAGCAACGGAATGAAATTTTATCAAACTGGGAATTTATTTGGATTTATTTATCCTTTCGTACTTTATACCAGCTTTCTCATACAAATGTTAAAACGGAGAAAGTTCTCGCGTGGCTTTTGGGTTCTACTCTGTGTGGGTTCTTCCAGTGACCTGGTTTGAACTTAC
Organism: Protaphorura glebata; assembly: GCA_034694305.1. Lineage (NCBI taxonomy): Eukaryota > Metazoa > Arthropoda > Collembola > Poduromorpha > Onychiuridae > Protaphorura > Protaphorura glebata. The sequence continues at coordinate 18,660 of JAQFYE010002021.1, read as the reverse complement.
TACGTTCTCATTCGCTGACTTTAAATTGATTTTGTAATATTTTGAAAACAGTTTGTCTTGTAATATTTTTTGTGTCAATTTTGTTTGCACATTTTCAATTTTTGGTAATTCCTAAATTTTGGGAAATAATCGTTTATATTTTTCAATTCAATTCTAGTTTATTCAGGTGACGATGATATATGACATGATAGCAAATTACAGTGATCCCAATATCACGTCTCTTTACGTAGAAGTTTAAATAAAAAAAGTATATCGGACAGTGAGTCAGTCACAAAATTACATTAAATAAAGTATGAATATAAATAGAAACTGCTGGAAATTCCAACTAAACTCTGCTGTTAAAACTCTACTGGAAACTAAAGGTTCTACTTGAATATTATACACTTCGGGTTGAGTTGGAGGACATTAGTGGTCTTCTTACATAGTTCTGGTATGGTAGTTCTATAAAATTGGATTCACAGTGCCCTTTTCCAATAAGTTAATCCTACATAATTTTATGAACACAGCTTTTTTCAATTTCCTCGGATAACCAGCCATTGTCATAAGCTTTTGTTTGGCACAAAGGAAAAACTTTTACCGTGTGTCTATTGGACTTGGACGCACATAAAGTTTTCCTGGAGTGGAAATTGTTCTTTCTTAGCATTACTGATCCGCATTCTGATATATGCTTACTTTGTCAGTCTGTGACATTTAGAACTAGTTATGCAGTCTGCTCAGTTCTGAATTGAACATCCAGTGAGTGAATACCTAATTTGATTTCCCGTAAGTATGAGTGATAAGCCTTCTCCAAACTTGGACGGACTTACATCCTTCTCAAAATCTTTGTTGTATTCGTCCGATGACATTTCAATAATTTATAAGGCCCTCTGGTTGTTGTTGGTAAGGTCCGGATCGATTTTATGTCATCATCTAGTGATAATATCACCATGTTAAAGTGCTTGGATGCACAAACCATTTTCTGGAAATCATTTTGCGAAGAAAATATTACAACTGATATGTGATTCATGCCTCATAAGTATAGTCTAATAATTACGACCATCAACGTTCAGCTCTTAACACTCACGTAGACGAATACGCTGGACTGGAATATCAGACAGTAGAGGGTGCCGAATATGTATTTTCGCACCTGTAAGCCGGGATCCGTAAATCGGCCCGGAAAGTACAGCCTTTAGCAGCCTCGTAGCTTACGACTTTTCAGAATCGTGATTTCTCAAATAGTATTCCTGAAGATTTTTGTAAGTTTGTTTATATATACACTTACAAAAAAACGACATTTCGATAAAAAAAATCATAATAGATCAGTATTGTTGATGACTATAATAAAACACGTATCCAATCCAATCCAATCCAATTGCAGGTACACTAAATGGAAAACACAAGCTCCGCTTTGCACGTTGAACTTCAGACTGACGACCGTTCTTTTCGGAACATATTATTTCAAAAATGAATAATTTTAAATAAAAATGGTAGCACAATAAGCGATGACCCATTTTAAATGTCATATTCTGTCTGGAATGTCATTAAACGCAAACTGAGTGCTTCACCATAAGAAGTTAAGATCCAGCACGAATGACGTGAGGGAAGACATTGCTGAACAAATTATGAGACGTTGAAAGAACGCATACTGAACGGAATCTTTATATAAATATTATATAATTAAGCGAGCGCAGCGCAGCGAAGCTTTTTTGTTCCATTAGGTTAGGTGATCCGAAATCTGTTTGTATCTCTCCCATAGTCCTGTTAACACTTTTTTTTTACCATTTAAATTTCCACAGCAACGCAACGGCGCGGCGGAGTTTGCGTCTCAATCTCAACCTCTCAACTCAACTGGCGTAAACAAACACCGCCGTTGTCATAGAAGCTTTTCCCTAGGAATGATGATGAAATGATTGTAAATCTGTAATATTTGGTATATAATTGTAAATAAAAAAGTTAAATACTATTTTCGTTAATGATGTTTGCGTAAAGTTTTGCCCTGTAATGTTGAAAATACAAATGTCAGATGTTGAAGATTCAAGATTTTTTTCTGAGTTTTTCGTTCATGGAATATTAATTTTAAGTGTAATTGAAACATTTTCTTTTGGTTTTTTACAATTCCATTTCAAACTAATAATTTAATCGTCGGAAACTTCGTTCGGAAAAAAATAAATTTAGTGTGTGGAATTTCTTTATTGAAGTACGGGATGGTAGAGTTTCGCTTCGCTTGCTTTTCTGTGGCACAACCGATGACGGGATGACATATTTCCTAGTTATGTATATTCTGAAAAAAATTCTCAGATTCACAATACAAATTATTCCAAATTATCCTCTGGATTGAATGAGACTGAAATATCATCATCATACAAAAATTTGGTAACACTGAATATTATTAATGTGTTGACATTTTACGAACGCAATTGAAGGTTTTATTAAAGTTGATTTTATAAACTTAAGAAATTAACAATCATAAGGTTGGACGGAGGTGGTTAGCTTTTGCTTTGGGCTGATGTATATCACGTGAATTGACATGGAGATTTTGGACATAATTCCTAAATAGTGGCCATAACGGTTTCAACACTATAACACATAGTTTACATTAAATAAATTTTTCCTTCTTAATTCTCATAACACTAGCTGCAGATTTATGTTCATCAAATACCCGACTAACGTCATTGGGTACCATTTGTGAATCCAAATTATCTTTTGAAACATTTGACGCATCCTGCAATCTTCTTACGGTTTCCCTGACCAGTAGTAATTCTTTTTCTAACCGAGAAACTTTCTCACGATGAGAATTCAGAGCTAAGTCCTTTTTGTACAACATTTTCAAAATGTTTGCTGTCGGTGACTTGTTCATCTGAATTGTCGCTTCAGCCACAGCTAAGTTACGTCCCAGAGATTGTTTTCCGTCCCGCTCGAAGACAAGCTCTTGTTGCAGGTCGTAACAGCGTTTTTCTATATCGACATTCCTACAGAAAATATAAACAGGACAAACTTACACTTCAGTAATACTCCATATTATGTACATTATTTATTTCTAGAAAGTTTGGTCATACCTATTCCCCAGTTCTACGATTTTCTCCATTCCCAGTTTCGAACTTAGCTGGAAATTTTGGGGCAAGACCCGAAGTACATTTGCACTTAAATCTGTAATAAATTCAATAAATACAGTGCTTTGACTTTCAACGATTCGAACTACAGTAATCTAAAAGTATCTGAAACGCAATAATTCGTGAATATAGAATTCCTTTCTTAAATCGAAAGTAAACTAAAACATTGTTATTATACCTGATAAAACTGCAGATTCCCGAACTACATGATTCCAGCCGGTTTCAAGATTCTCACGTCTATTGAACTCCTCCAAATTTCGCTTGTTTACTTCCGTCATCATATCAAAGTTGTGCTTCAGTTTTGAATAATCATTTAATATGCTCTGAAATTGACAAATACCATTAATTAATTTATAGCTGGCAAATGTAGGTAACCTACACCAAATAGGAATTATTTTAGTTTATTGATCTGATTCCTACTTCCATAATTTCATTCGTCCGTTGATTCTCCAAAGACAGTTGTTGAAACTTATTTTCGCTCTGTGCAAGTTGGATGTTTAGGTTTGCCATCTGCGAATTATTAACTTTTTGACGAAAATTGGCTTCTACTTGACTCTGGACCATAATTGCCAACCTTAACAAAAATAAGTATATTGATTAAGCGTTGTAATATATTTGAAAACTAGCAGAAAGAAAGGACTTACTGAGATTCCATAACCCGGACTTTCTCTATAGCATTATCTCGGGCCTTCTCGGTCTCATACAATTTAACTTCGACAGTAAACACGTTTCTTTTAAACTCCAACTCAAGTTTTCTGTGATTTTCTTTGCTCTCTTTAGCATACACTCCTCGAAGTCGAACCGTTTCATCCTGTAGCCTTTGTTCGTATTCTTTCTTCAATTTTGTTTCTATTTCTTGTATTTGATGAACCGACTTAATTCGTTTTGACCTAGACTCAACTTTTCTCCAGTGACCATCGGCATTCAATTGATTTGCATGCATCTTCTTTTCTTGTTAGGAGTTAGGTGGTCTGGTTGGTAATATGGTGCGACGAAATACGTGAACGTGATGTAAAGACAAAACCTCCGGCTTCTATACGACTGTACTACCAAATAAAAAACAGAACAAACATTTTGGTTAATTTTTTGGCTGATGCAATGACATCAAAGGAAAATCATACAATTTGGCAATATCATAGCGCTGATATAAAAATGGTGGTCAACTCTTTTGCCGCCATCAGCCACTCTTGGGTTTTGGTTTTGGAAGTGTGTTATACGACGGCATCGGTTAAGATATAAAATGAATAGGACCATACGTCATAAATGAAAACCATCGCATGACAAAAGAGCAAAAAATATCACAACTGTTTTATGCACTACCAGCAATACATCGACCATAGAAGGGATCGGACGCCTTCAACTCAATTCACCCCACGCACAGACAAATCAGATCTCAGTAGAATTCTGGGAAGAATTTTAAGATTTGAATTGGTTGAAACTACAAAGCATCAAAGTTTGCCGTCTCCATATTTTTTCCGTCGTGATATCTTATTACATGAATTTTAATCCCAATTTAATTAGAATATGTTTTTTATTGTTCAATGAAAGAAATCATGAAATGATGTCTGTTTCGTCTGTTCAATATATCTGTCTATCCGATCAGAAAATACAAGAAACTATACATCATCATTACCAGAAACTTACCACAGTGCAATTGCCCAACTAATGAAGGACAAAACGATAAGAACTTCTGACGCGTGAGCTCGTTCTGAACTGACGATGAGGAAATACTGGAAATGGTCAGCAGTTAACACTTTGATATATTATGTTTATGTACTGTGACTGAAGGTTTAGTATGATGGTTTTCGTTCAGCCGATGACTTCAGCCTTACCAAATCGGGCACCCTAAAAGAATTTCAAGTTCAGAGCTCCCGGGACCAAAATTATTTCTGTTTTGTTAGTTTTAGGGTAGCAACAGTAACCAGCATCCAGCATAGTATCGGGCTATCATCTACATATGAAACCTCCTGTGGTTTGAAGCCTTCCTGGAATTGACGGAATCGAGTCATTTCAAAGGTTTTGACAATTTTATTAGAATGTGAGACTGATGACTGCCTTTTTGACCCCCTCGACTAAAAATCTTACAATTAGTCTTATCGATTAAACAAAGACTCGTGTTGTGACTGACAACGTTACTAGGAGAGCTAGGTTAAGAGTGACTGATGCATGGGGTGTCCTTTTGACCTTTGACTGGTGACAAAGAGTGACTGATAAATTTGTGAGTGAGGACTAATTGAGATTTAGCGGTTCAGTTTAATTGTTTGATCAGTTTTGGAGTGGGAACGGAAGAAGTCTTGGGGAGCTGATTTGCTGATTGGTTTGAGTGTGAGTTGAATTGAGTTGAATTGAGTGCGAAGAGCGGGGAGGGTTTGGGCCAATGGCATGGACCCAAGTCGACTCGACTAATTGACCAACTCCTTCCGGACTATCCACACTCTGCTATCGCAACTCACCCAGATTCTGCCGACACACACACAAATTCAAAGAAAGGAATCCAATCAAAAAACAGGGCAAGGCGAAAGTTCAAAATCAAAATTTCAAACGTCCAGAAAGAAATTCAAGAATTTTAAAGTCAAAGTAGTCAGACAATTTTTCAGCTTTTTTTTTCGTTTCGGTCGATTGAATATCCTTCCAAGGAAGGAACGCAACGCGTTGAGTTGGGACGAACCTGCGTCCCGGTCCCGGCATCCACGGACGTACTACGGATTTTTTGAAAATCAACTGAAAGAGGAAAAAGGCTGAAAGTACAGGTTCAAACAAACAAACATCAAAATCCTGCTATCTTTTTTTTACGTTTGATGGTAGTAGTATTAAATCTCTTAGGAGTATTTCGACAAGACGAGTAATAATGTGATGTGAGGTGTCTGCGTTTGCATTGGAGTTAGTTTCGAAACAAAAATTCTGACACTAAATTTTTTTTTCTCTTCTGAATGGTCTAAAATGTCTAACTTAATGTTGCTAGCAGTGGACATTCCATTTAGCTGTTACATAGTGTTCTAATCAGTCAGATGAAAGTAAAGATTTGCTGGCACAAGGTTATTTGGGTGTTTGGGCAATTATTGTAAGTGTACAAAATTTTGTATTTACAGAATACGTAAAAATGGCTGTGCAAAAGGGAGGACTACGTTTTGCACTAATTGCTGCCTTAATTTGGCTCCTCTGTGTGAGTTCAAGTAAAGGAAATGTTGGGGATGATGCAGATCTCGAGGATGATGTGTTGGAAGCAGATTCAACAAAAACTGAAAAAGTAAGCTGAATCTGAATCCTATTTCGGTTCGGTATTGTATTGATGTTCTTAAAGTTAATTTTACTAATTATTTTAATACAGAGTCTAGAAGATGAATTTGATATTCAATACATAACTCCTACACTTGATGGGCCTACCTATTTTGCTGAACATTTTGATGATCCTGACATTGCCCGGAAGAAGTGGCTGGTGTCTCGTGCTCAAAAAGAGGAACAGGACAATGTATTTAAATACGATGGTGAATGGGATTTTGTACTACCTCAAAAAGTAGTTTTCAATGGAGATCGGGCTTTAGTTCTCAAGTCTAAAGCAAAACATGCTGCAATCTCTGCAAAATTGGACAAGAAATTTGACTTTAACACAAAGCCACTATTTGTCCAATATGAAGTAAACTTCCAGAATGGCATAGACTGCGGCGGAGCTTACATCAAACTATTGTCGTACTCACCAAATATTCAATTAGAAAATTTTCACGATAAGACTCCTTACACCATTATGTTCGGGCCTGATAAGTGCGGCAATGATTACAAAGTAAGGAAACATTTAGTTGATTTTATGGTATTTAATTATACAGTCTTGCACAAACGTTCAACATCCAATAACTAGTCAAAATGAATAAAACTTCTTTGTTTAGCTCCACTTTATTTTCCGGCATAAAAACCCAATCAATGGAACCTTCGAAGAAAAACACTCAAAGCGTCCATCAAACCGTCTGGAAGACAATTACTCCGACAAGAAATCCCATCTTTACCTACTTAAGCTTGTAAGTGTAATAAAAGAATGGTGTACCTTTTCAATATTTTCGGGTGAACCTTAATTTTCCATTATACTCGTTATTTTTTACTCTGGATTTTAGTATCCTGATAATACTTTTCAAGTATTTGTGGATGGGGCTTTGATAAACTCTGGCAGTTTATTGGAAGACATGACGCCACCTGTTAATCCCCCGATGGAAATTGAGGACACCACTGACAAAAAGCCAAGCACCTGGGATGAACGTGAAACTATTCCCGATGTTACAGCTACGAAACCAGACGACTGGGATGAGGACGCCCCTCATAAAATTCCTGACGCTAATGCAATCAAACCGGATGGCTGGCTTGATGAGGAATTAGTAAGCAAAAAGTGTAACTTTTATTTTTATATTCTAGCATTTCATCTGTCTTATTTTTAACGTACTTATTCCATATTAATACAGGCAATGCTCCCGGACACTACTGCCGTTAAACCTGACGATTGGGATGATTCTATGGATGGAGAATGGGAACCTCCATTGGTGGCTAACCCTGTTTGTGAAGGTGTTGCAGGTTGTGGCTCGTGGACAGCGCCACTTGTGGAAAATCCAAATTTTAAAGGTTTGAATTTAAATCCACCGAACAATTTGACATCTTTATAAACTATCATTTCCCTTCCTAGGAAAGTGGAAAGCTCCGATGATTTCGAATCCAAATTTTCAAGGGAAATGGTCACCAAAGAAGATTCCAAACCCAGACTATTTTGATGACAAGGAGCCATTTAAAATGGCATCCATTGTACGTTTTGTTATGACTTATCCTATTTTAGAAATATAACTTTTTTGTTGGAAGATTCGTCTAATTGTTTGTGTTGATTTTCAGGGTGCGGTTGGTATTGAAATTTGGGCTATGACTGAGTCGATTCTTTTTGATAACTTCATCATCACAGACAATGAAAAAGTTCTGGAAGACTGGACAAGCAAAACGTTCGACTTGAAGCGTCAGGCTATTGACAAGGATTCTGTACGTTCATTACTGTGAAAGTATTCTATTTAAAAAGCATCATCAAAATTTATTATGTTCATTGTATATCGTATAGGAAGGCGTCATTAGTCGTTTAGTGAGCTACAGTAATGCTCATCCTTGGCTTTGGGCTGTGTACGTTGTTGTGATTGGACTACCGCTAGTTCTTTTCTTCACATTTTGTTGTGGAAATAACCAGGTTAGTCGACCATGAAATTCCGGGTTAGTTAACTGGATTTGTTGGACTGAACTTATTAGTTTATATTGTACTGCTTTATTTCAGGATAAAAAATCCGATGCGGCGCGTCGTAAAAAAACCGATGAAATAACGGAAGATGACGAAGAACCAATTGCAGAAGTCAAACCTAATAATTCTTCAAACAGAACAAAGGAAGCGGTATCCAAAGAAGAGTTGGAGGAGAACAACGACGAATCCGAAAATGGAAATGAAGAGGACGAGGAAGAAGAAGGTGAGGAAAGTGGTGATCATTCAGCCGAGGACGGCGAACAGGACGAGGACGAGGAAGTTGACGATACTAACGAGAAGGAAGTGGATTCAATCGATACTGTAAGAACAATTATTTGTAAATATTCAACATATTATGTGTAGTTTACTTCAGCCTACATCTCTGCATGCTCCGCTCAGTCAGATTTATAAGGCTCTCTCGGGCTCAGATATCTAATCTGATCTAGTTTATCTACTTGTATTAGCGGATAGGGCATGTTTTGATTTCATAGCAGATCCCAGATCCAGATTTCAGATATCAAACCGGATATAGAAATATACGATCCTAGTCAAAAATACGACTTTGATGACGAATGTTTGTTTTTATTTTTTTACAGCAACTCGGTGGAGGCGACGCCCCAAGGAAAAGGAGGGCCAGACGAGACTAAGTTCTTCTCAACTATTTTGACGGATCTCCCGACGAAACTCTATTAAACTAAAATGTATTCGTAAATCGTAAGCGTACATCTTACATCAGGAGCAGTTAGATTTAAAGAGTAGTTCTATCCTTTCATCAACCATCTCTGGACAAAACTTTCCGTGTTTCCACCATCTATATCTAACTCGCGTCCAGTTTCAATCTCAGTCTCATACTCTCATCAACCTGGTTTTCTCATTTTTCTGTTGAATGTTGAAAGACGAACCCAACCAGAGAACAATGCATTTAATCGTCGTATAGGTAGATATAGTATGAATTCCTGTGTAATCAGTTAATCAGTTTTCTACCAAGTTTACTTGAGAAACGTAGATCGACTGCTCGTTTTTTACCCGAATTCCTAGCACTCTTCAAGAACTAAGGATTTTTTAGGTTCTAAAGATTTTGAACCGGTTCTATGAAGTTCCTTTTTCTTAATATATGGCAAATATTTTGTTGTTAATTCCTGTAGACGGAAACGCTGTTTTGAAATTTTTCGTTCATCCCAAACTACGCGTTGTATGGAACCAAAGATTTTTAGAATTTTTTTTCTTTTATCGGTCTTTATAGCTTTTTTCAGTGGTAGCCAGTGGAAGAAATAAAACTGCTGACATTAACTTTAGCGAATTTAGTAAACGTTTTTAATTCTTTCACTTTTATCCTGAAAAGATTTAAATGTTAGCGATATGTGATTCGACAACGCTGACGACGCCCCCAAACCCAAACGTGTCAACTTGGGTACAGTGCAAATCCAATGAATTGTTCGCTTGATAAATTGAACTGAATGTTGCCAAGAGAAAAATTTAATACGTACTTCTCATTAAATTGATCTGTACACTATTCAGTAACCCTAGCGGTAGCGTACATTTTATACTACCAATTGAGTCTCTGTGTTAGTAAAGCTATTTATTCTTTATTTAGCAAGTTCGGGGTTTTTGTTTTCACCTTTATATCAGGCTAGGACATTCAGGGTGTTAACGTGATTATCGTTTAAAAAGGTCTTGGACCTGGTACATTCACTAGCTCTTTTCTTACCATCGCATGTCGCCCTCAGCCATTTTCAAGTAAGGTTGATCACGTGATCATTGTGACGAGTTAATAATCCTATTAGAACAAAGTTTTGTCTCATTTCCTAGTACAAGAGTAGTACCATTTGACATAGATTTATACAGCAGGAGGATGTGAAGCTAATCGTGAAATAACCACCGCTCTAAAATATTTAAAACTATGGCGTGCGGCTGATGTGAAACACCGCCAATTCTAATCCTGTTCAATTAATATTTAGGGGTAACCATCCAGGTGTCTATATCCAGCTATGCATAATATTTGTTAAAAGATCAATTGATCTAAAGGAAAGTGCAGCCCTTTTGTGAATGCATTTAGACAATGCTGCGCTACAAATATCTAAGGTCATTTGGTGGGCAAGCATATTAATAATAAAGTATAGCTAAGATAAAATAGTGATGATTACAGTGCCTCCGGACCTTTAAAATTGTCGCAGAAGTAAAAATGATGAATTGATGATGATTGGCTTGAATTTATAAGTTTGATTGTTGGAATGAATGAATGTGGACAGAACAGAACAATTTGTTTCATTAAAAGTTTCATAATTTGTCATACGATGAAAGATTGAGTCATAAACTAAGTTACAATGAAACAATGGGGCTTAACACACAATGAAAACTGTATTATTAATAGAGGTACATACATGAAGTAGTCATCTACAGTTATGTAAGTTATTAAAGTTATTATATAGTCAGTTTGGATAGTTGCCTAGTCAGTACGTTCAACAAATATTGTGGCTCAAAATTGGGGGCCGTCATGACGGCACTTTGTAGTACGAATAGACATGAAATTATGAGTCAAGTTTTCATTATAAATTATACAAAGAAAGAAGAAACGGGATGTCAATTTTATACATCCAACCATCTATATAAGTACGGTACGTTGTAAGTTTACCTAATTATAATTCATATCGCTGCTATGAATGTACAAGTGTGAAACCTTTTTGTTGATTAAGAATAATAAGTGTAATTCGGAATTATTGTCCATCCTGTGAATTTAACAGCGTTGTTGTTTCCTTTATCCATCAAGTGCATGTTGGGGCGTCAATTGTCCATTTTGATTCCAACCAATTACAAAAATCTGGTTTGAATCACTTTTAGTGAAATTTTCAGTTGGTCTGCTTTGTCAATCAATGGGTTAACGCGTTGTCCACCCTCTTCCGAATTATATTCATTCACGGGCATACGTTAGACTAAATTTTTTTTACTGGTTTAGAGCTACGAAAGACGACATATGTGATGCTCGTCGTAGGTTCCGGAGAATTCTTTTTAACATTTATAGTTAGAAGGAAGTAATGGAATTTTTCACCATTCTTCAAATTGTGTTACTAGTATGAGTACTAGTAAGAGGTGCGTATTAGGATAATTCCATCTGACTCCCCATTGTCCCCATCCTGAAAGATGCCATACTGACAGGTATCCTGTCAATTTTTTTAGGTTAGAATCCGATAATTGGGAGCATATCGGACGATTCCATAATCAGAAACTCCGGACTAGGGATATATTGTATGTGTTCTATTCGTAAATTTAGTCGTATTATGATAAAAATCAGTCATTTCTCCGGTCTGCTATGATTACATCAGAATCAGATTCAGACGGCGCATTGTCAGCTAAAGAAAAATCTTACAGAAGAGGGTTCCAGAGTGTGGCTTCACGTTTGAGAAATTTCACTTTGGCCTCATCATCATGTCTCGTACCTTGTTATGAATTAGCCTTTGCAAATCAGATGACAAAAAGAGACCGAAATTGAAGGAGTTGTACCTTTGCAGAGGTACAATTATTATTACTTCCACAAAGCTTTGCTTTCAACAGTGCGAATACCAAAAACAGATTAATTTAGTTTAAAACCAATGATGGGAGTAACGCATTGTTTTCAAATGTGAAGCGAAGACTATGAATTCAAGAGAAAAGACTATTGTCCGACAATAGCAATACTACTTAAACCGGTTTGATCGATGAATAATGAATAAAGTAACTACAATGTTGCCGTCATTTCAGTGAACTTTTAATTTAATTGGAGTCTTTTGTTCAATGATTGCTGTCTACTTATGTAATGTTTTTACGAACGGATGAATGCGAGTAAAGTACGGTTCCTTAAAATAAATTTTTGTGGAGAGTCATTTGGAGTCTGATTTAGCTTCGTTCGATTTGTTTCGTTTCTCAACGATGTTTTTGATAAAAAATTCTCCGGCTTTGTACGAGCTACGAACCAGTGGACCACTGGCAGTATAAAGAAAACCGAGTTCGTCTCCTTTGTGTTCCCAATGAAGAAATTTTGCAGGTGTGACATACTCGACAACTTTCAGGTGACGTTTCGTGGGTTGCATGTACTGACCCAATGTGACACAATCAACTCCAGCTTCACGCAAATCTATATGCAAAATATTCGTAGTAACAGAATTCTCGACTTTGATGATAAAATACTGAAACAAATTTAAATTCTCCAATCTTACCTTGTAAAGTTTGTAAAACTTCTTCGTCACTTTCTCCAAGGCCAAGCATTATAGACGATTTGGTGACAACAGTCGGGTGGACGGTTTTAGCATGTGCCAGAACTTTCATTGTCTGCCTTTAAATTCAGACAGAATAATACATTAATTAATTTAGTTAATATTTGGGTCAGTAGTAAACTGATATTCTAACTATTTCCAACCTGTATTTTGCTCTCGGATCCCTTACAAAAGGTGTGAGCCGCTCCACCGTCTCAATGTTTTGAGCAAAAACATTCAAACCAGATTTAACGACAGTGGCGATGTTGTCCAAGTTTCCTCGAAAATCGGGAGATAAAACTTCTACTAGCAAGCGGGGTATATCTCTGTTCAAACACTTGACTGTCTCTGCAATATGACTAGAACCGCCATCAGGAATATCATCCCTGTCAACAGACGTGAGGACAACGTAGTCAAGTCCCCAGGCGGCTATAGCTTCTGATGTATTCTTTGGTTCGTTGACATCCAGAGGTGGTGGAGCCTTTGATGTTTTCACCGAGCAGAATCGACACCCTCTCGTACAGGTGTCACCCATCAACTAGAATTGTAATTTCTAATGAAATCATGTTCTATAATGTTTTACAAAATATACAGTATTGAATAAAATTAACTACCATGATAGTGGCAGTAGCAACATTCTCGGGTCCACCTCCCCAACATTCACCAATATTTGGACACCTGGCTTCTTCACATACTGTGTGCAGATTTAAACCACGAAGGTTGTCTTTCAGTCGAGCGTAATTCTCTCCAAGAGGAATCTCTCTCTTGAGCCACGGTGGTAGTCGCAGACGTTCTGCTTCTCCGGTTTCCCTCTTCAATTTCCCTGAAAGAAGAAAGGAACACATTAAATCAATTCTGTTCTCCAATCTCCAACTTCTCGTTTTCGTATAATTATTTTCAGGCTCGGAGTGAGGGTCGAAGTTATAATCTATATGTTGTGAATACCTTTATATGATGACCATGTTAAGTCTTTTGGGATTTCACCAGAGACAAAATCTGAGAAGTCTGGGCCATCAAGAAATTCTTTCTTTTTCTGATTCTGGGAATTTGCAGACACTGCCAAATTTGTTTTCGCACTGTCGGACATCCATCTCCCCGTGACCTGAAATTAAAGAAAACTAATTAATTACGAATAAAGCTATTTAAATTTAATTAAACTATTCATGGAGGAGGTGAATGTGGATTCGGAAGGTCTGTGAAGCTGGTGGCGGATTCAGATTTCTGTGCAAAAGTACGACTCACAACTCACCAGCCCAAAATTTATATTTGCCGTCAGTTTAATGTTGGCTATGCAAACTTAAAATTAATTTACAAAATTACATAAACATGCAATTAATTAGTGATACTGAAAGAGTTTTATTTAACATTTAGGAACTGCTTACTTGATTAGAAGGAGAGGCATGTTTGGCAAGAGACAGAGATCTGGATTCCAATAATTTCCACATGATTTCTTTAACTTTGTGTAATTGTGTTCGCAGCACGTGTTACTCCCACTTTTAAATTAACGTCTCCTCTGATTTTTCTTACTTACTTGGGCATTCCGAGAATTCTGACCTGTCTGCCCTGACCTTTGAACTAATTGTCAATTTTATCACTTGCACAAATCATGAACTGAGATTGAATTAGGTAATTTTAGAATTTCAAAATCCTGACTCCCGCCAATTGTCCGAATTGGGGCACTGTGTTCTCAAGGACAAAACACAGAGTAGAAAGGCTGAACGGAAACGGAAATGGTGTCAATTCCACTTTTCCATTCTATTTTTCTGTTTATTCCATTTCACCCACCCAAAAAAATAAACAAACTTTTCCAGATTCCATAGTTTTGTTTTTATCTAAATTCTGAAATCAAAATAACTGAACCAACATCATTTGAACATTTTATTTATTAAATTGTATTTATTTTCTCATCTATAATAAATAGTTTCATTATCGCCATCAAATGTATTCAATTCATAATTTATCACAATTCCGTAATTGAAAATGAATACAATCTGATTGGGGAACGAGAGTACACAGTACACGGTACTGAAAATTTTAAACACCCATTTAAAGTTTTACACTAAAAGAATCTAAAATCACGTAGAAACAATCCACATTGATTTTAATGCAGTGTAGACATATAATGTATAGCAGAGATAATTTGACAACCAATGTGTAGAGATAATAAAATGTACTGAAATTACATAATTAGCACTCATTTCATTTGTTGTAACTGAAAATAATTCTAACTTGAATTCTCTCCGTATTAAATTATCTCATATTGCGCATTTCGTCAAGTAATGCAACACAACTTATTAAGGAGGTTACAACAAGATTACCATTACAATAATTTTTGAACAATCAAAATTTCTCTGGAGTGTAGTCCATAATCCGATTTAGTACATCAAGGAATTTCGAGAGTACATAGTACTTAGTAGTGAATATAATTACTGGAAATAGTATTTTAATTTTTGATATGCCAATTATAAGACTACATTACATTGCATTGTGTGAGTCGTGGGATGTCCAAAACCCGGCCAAGTTACAACTAGTCTATTGTAATAATATATTGTCCGTAAAATTTTGTACTCCTTTGTAGTTGAATTCATAATTCATAAAAAAAATTGCACTTAATCTTGGCCAGGGAAATCAAATGTAAGGCGATCAATGTTCTTGTGTGTACAATAAGCGGTAAAAAGGGAAAATGCTTCCGAAGAAGCTGTATGTTTGTGGACTTTCTACTGTGGAATAAAGTCTGTAAATATTTAATTTGTCTTTTTTGTGTCATTTCTTTAGGTTTGTTTAGCGAGACCAGTGTATTAGGATGTCAAACAACAAAGAAAATGCTGGAAGATGGTGACCCGAATTCAGAAATCTTTGACAAAACTATCCGAAACTTCAATTGTCAATTACTATCTATCTTGAAGAGTGAAAGTGGAGAAACTCCAAATTACTCTACAAACTCCAAAGCATGTCAAGAAGTATGGTCAAGATTTTCTAAGAAACATCAAAAATCTCCAACACGTGTGAATAATAATGTGCAGAAATGTTATGCAAATCAGAGACTCAGATCTCCGACTTCTTGTCGACTACTATTCGACGGTGAAGGCAAAAGAATTCCAGCACACGAAACCAGTACAAGTACTGCTGAGGAGAATGGAAGAATTCACATTGGAATTTTGCATTTGATGAAATTTGTCTTTCTCTTATTTTATATCTTAAAGATAATGATATTCTTCACTACCGCACTATTGACGCTCTATTGTGTGAACGTTTTCCACAAACCGACGCAAACATTCATTTCCAGACATACTCAAGATCTCATTTACCCGTTCATGAGGACATTCAGACTCATTACATTGCCAATCATTCGTTCCTTTCCAGCATTTACTGGTTGGTTTTCACTTTAAAATTAACCGATTTCTAATTTTGTTCGAAATTTTCATTTGATTTGAATCTTGATCAACAGATTTTTATGAAGAATCCTGCCTAATTTCCAATCCATTTTTTGCTATTGACGATGTAGACTGTTGGCCATGCGAAACTGTCAGACATATTCCTGATCTCACCGGTTTTTCCAACTTCTCTTCATTCTATCATCATAGTGGTATTCCATTTGTCGTGAAGGTACTTTTATTTTGGTTTAATTATAGTAGTCAACACACGGTAACAGAGTAACACATATGTGTATTTCACAGGATGCGGTTAAATCAGCTATCGAAGTTGAAGACTTGCGACGTATTTTCCAAAAGAGTCCAGATATATTGTCAAAATTAGTGGACTTAAATTTGAACAGTATTACAAGTATGGACAAATTGTTTGACGGCGAGACAAATTTGTTAGACTGGGATGATCTACATGTCGGATGGTAAATTACACAGTAATATTTATAATAAATTATAAGTACTCACTCTAATTTACGTTTTTATGCAAATTTTATAGGAAAATTAATCGTGTGACTGTGGCAAGATTGCTACGAGATTATTTTCCGAAACCATACTTCATCCCGGTTACGACAGAAGTCTCTGTTCAGCATTATTTATTTCTGGACAATTCTAAATCACCGAGTCATGTATTGGTAATTAATTTGAAATTACAGAAGTTTGAGAAGGACGTACTATGTACGATCATTAGAAATCTCACGAAATTTTTTAATACTTCTCAATTTTGGCGAAGTTACGGGGTTTCACAAAACTTGAGAAATAAATGTTGATTTCTGCAATATGATTTAAATTTGAACAGCCAATAACGGAGTTCGCAAACGTATTCCTTACACAAGCTAGTGGTAGCCGTAACCTAGTTCTCATTCCTATTGAGAAATGCCAGCAGAAATGTCGAGTTGTCTCTAGAATTCTTCGACCAAAGGATGTCTGTGAGTTGTAAATATAATTTTAACTAAATTACTATTTGCAGAACATATTGGCATAATATATTTTCTTAAAAATATTCCAGTGTTCTACAATTGGCTGTTTTGGCGTCCAATGTCCGTACCTGTGGAGTCTTCCAACTCTCAAAATAATACAAGTGTCACTTACATCGGCAGCTTTTATTAGTAAGATGAACTTAAACTATGCAATAACGTTGTGTCTTCCGGGCTCCAACCTCAAAATGTCCTTTGCCAAAGCGCCCATCAATTGTTTTACTCTCAAAAGTATTCACAACGGGTAAACCTTAAATCGTTATAGAGCTTAATATGCACGACAGCAATCAAGAATGAATAAATGCCAATAACAACTATTGACTTATGTGGAATATTATACTTGTTAGAAATCTGTCCAAGTTATGTATTTAATAAGATGCGATTTATAATCCGAACAATTTATGCCAAGCAATAAGTAGAAATACGTATGAGTAAAAAAAATTATAAACGTGACAAAGCTTTTACGTTTTGACTATATATTAATTTTTCTGAACCTCAATACGATAGTGTCGATAGTTAAAGGTTACACCTCAATCTATGCAATTTAGGTGTTCCAAATTCGATATTAAAAAAGAATCCAGCAATAAGTTTCCACTTCGTTCACGTAGAATATCAAAAAGATCTATCTGTACTCTGCCCATTATTAATATTAAAGTGTAAACATCGTACATATAATATAAACATATAAATATAGTACATGTAAATACATATAATTCATGATTATATTAAATGCACACTTTGTGAACTTTAGACTATTGTCTTAAGTTCACAAAGTATTGGTACATTTAATATAATCATGAATTATACGTTATGTAATAATCATTCAATAAGTAAAAAGAAATTAATGGTGAAAGTAGATTGCCTTTAATGTCAATCCGTCAGTACCTTTAAACGCCAATTCTCGTAACAATCATTATTGACTCAAATGAACGTCTGAACGTGTGTTAATTAGTATTGAAGTTATTGGAGACTCTTTATAATAGTCATGTCTTGTACTAATATTGAGCGTTAATAACTTCGGTAATTATTCGGTCAGTTTCGGTAAGATTCTCTTGCTTAAAGTAACAATACTAAGACAAATATTAAATAAAACCACGTCCAGAACAATTGAATTCGACCGTAATCATTGACGTCTGAAATTATTTCGGTCTTGACCATTATCCACACTAAAAACCCACAAAACATTCCAACGTATATAACGACTTAGAATGTACAATATTTTACTCTTTGGTTATTATATTAGAATTATTCCTGGATTTTAAAAATGTAGAACTGGAGGAGACAATGGAGACATACATTTCAATGTCACTGCTTCATTCTCGAATTTCTCCTTGAGTGCTGACCGTTAGGCAGGGCTGGTAATCGGAATCGGAATCGGAAAATAATCGAAATTATTATGATGATCGGAATCGGAATTAGAATCGGAATCGAAATTCTAAAATAATCGGAATTGGAATTGAAAATCGGAATCGAAATTCTGAAATAATCGGAATCGGAATCGAAATTTGTATTTATTTGTGCTTTCACGATTCCGATTCCAATAGTAAAAATTTGCAGTAAAAGTTCTCCAATTGGGCAAAAAGGTAATTTTGCTTTTGCGTTCACAATCAGTGCAAATCACGTTTTTGAGGGCCAGGTATGGTAATCGGAATCGGAATTAGAATCGGAATCGAAAAATAATCGAAATTTTTATGA
>JAQFYE010002020.1:0-19736 GCA_034694305.1 Protaphorura glebata | reverse complement strand
TCTCTTGACATTGTGTGTCGATTTCAAGTGGATCACATATCTCATGTACACTTACTGGTGGCAATTGACACATTATACATATGTTATTACTGTCAAGAGTTCCTCCACAAATGCCGCAATTTGAACTATTACATATGTCCTTACAATTATGACAAGTCCAGCTGTTCCTAATTTCTTTATATTGTGTCGGTGACATTTTTGTAAAACATGTTCTATGGAAACTGAATTTACATACTGTACATGTAAGAACATTTTGCCTAATTGCAATTTTCTCACGGCAATGATTGCAGTTCCCTTTCTCCCTGTTCTTAGCTATGACAGGCATAAAAATAAATAAATATAAAAATATGTTAACGATTTAAAATTCAATAACTAAATACTAGGACTGAAAATTTAAATAACCATAAATTAAATAATTGTCTCACTAAATCCAGCCGAGTAACTTGAAGAAAATTTGCAATTCCATCTTGAGTCTACGGTTGAAAATCACTTCCAGTAGGAACATTTATTTTCCATTGCTGACTGTTTAAACGTAATAATCCAAAATGCTGGTTTGAAGAAAAATTCCAAGATTCAATTTGAATTATCCAGAAATCCGAGAATGCATTGGATCCGGAAAATCAGAAATACGATGTTACTCCCGTCGTCGTGCGATCTTGAATCAATAAAATAGAAAAAGCGACAGTACTGGTGAAGAGACATGACCTCCCTTTCTGTGTTCGTGTCTCATTAATTTGTTGTTGTGTAAAATTGTGAGTTTGAATGAAATCAATCTTGCCTGAACGGCATTTTTGTGAAGGAGGCGAAAGAGATTTTGTGCAGTATCCGTAATGTTGTCCCGAATCATCTCATTCAGTCAAAATCTCTCCATCCTCCTTCACTAAATGCAAAGGGACGAAAAAAAGCGATGTGGGCTGGCTTCCTATGCTGATTTGCATGTATCAAAATGACAGTCCAGTGTTTTTCGACTTTTTCTGCTTAATTTCAATACCAGTTTTGCCAAATCGGTTTAGAGTCACTGTAGATTGATGTTGGTGAAGGTTTTCTTTTAATGTGAAGTTTCTACTGTCGTTTTTCAGTTATTTTTTTTTTTGAAATCACCGTGACCGAAAGAAATTGGTATTGGTCAAAATGAAGATAATTATGTTGGGACTTATGCACAAAATGCGGTTATGGCTGCTGAATTCATTATATTATTAAAATTAAACCTTTGCACTCTTAGCTCCTTATAAGTATGTGTATTGACACAAGGAATATACCCCAGACTTAAGGTGAAGCAAGTAATTTTTCCGCTATGATGCTGAGAAAACTACGTGTAAGTGACGAGACAGATAGATTTAGATTTAGCTAGCTGGAGCATGCGATTCTAAAGGGAAACAATGTCCAACATTCAAGAAGTGTCAAGTTTTGAGGATGAAAAGAATTTTTTAGAAACACTGTTTAACCCTTGAAAGATACAAATTTTGTAAACTAGCCTTACTTAAATGTTGTCCGCTGATAAATTTTTATGATGAAAAATGATGAAAAACAAAACTAATTGTTTGTGAATTGTTTGCCTTCTTAAAGTATCCACGTCTATGAAATGACAGCACTTTCCCCAGAACTTATCTCCAGCGTTTTAGTTTATAACGAATATTTAAAAATTTGAAAATGCCTAACAATGTATGGCTGGACAACGAAGTTTAAAAAGGTGGTCCAAACATTTACAGGACAAAATTCTTTTTTACGTATATGTCTGGACAAGGATCACAGTACAGAATTGGTTGAAACACCCTCTGATTTCTTGCATTCCTATGGCATTATGAATGTTTGAAAACTGAAGCCCTCACTAACACCTTAAGCAATTAATGTGCGAAGAGATAATGTTAAACAGTAATAGACTTATCAAACTGGCATCCAGGGGTTGAAGGTTGACTTCATCCAATTTCCTCATACTAGTGAAAGTGTTCACAATCCGGGACAACGTTCCATAGGCAGTGCCACTTCATTGGTCGGGTTTTATTTGTGTTATTTGCGTTCTTTGATAATGATATGATTAGATACATTTAATAATTTGTAAATAAAGTTCCTTTCGAAGGATTTCACCGAAGAAAAACTCCAGCTTAGTGTGATTTTTTTTGACATCTTTTGACATCTTTTTTAAGGCTTGCCACGAAATATTACGTATTAGGACTGACTTTAGACCTCTGAGTTGGATCATTCATGGATTAGCTGTAGTTTCGTAGTTTGTGGGAAATTCCTGAAAGTCTGAGTGTGGTTCGTTTACTTTAATTTAAAACGGAACAAATTGGACCGTGATTCGGATTCATGATTACAAAAATAACTAGATTAATTGAATACTAATATCAAAAGCTTGTTATTCTTTTGGAATATAAGGGACAGACAACAATAATTCTGTAATTCAATTAATAGAAAATATAACAAATCGTCCTAACAGGCGGCAGTGACATATTCCGCACAACATATTATATTGATTTGTTCCCTTCAATTTCAAAAGTAATAACTCACTGTGTATGTTCATTCACGAAAATGAAAGGAGTGAAAGTGTTGATCTCTAATAAAAAGTGAGTGTTGGAGTCAACCGCAGTATAGACACGATTTGGTGCTCTATTCTTGTATTCTGTACGAATCTAAAACATAATTAAGATTAAAATGATTCCTTTTGTAATAATGTTTGTTATTATTCTCCTCTTTTTTATACCTCAACTTCGTATCAATCTCAACCACACGCGTTTTCAAAAAAATAAATACTATTATATTTATATTTTTGTATAGTGAGTTTACAATGTAGTAATACTACGTGAGCTACTACCATACGTATGTAGGTATGTACACTACTTCTATAAAGATTAGACTTTCTTGCCAAGCTCGAGCACCCCGTTCACATTCACTTTCCTTTCCACCGGTTTCGGCTCAATTAATTTGGAATTGACGTTCTCATAGTACTGAGACAAGGGTAAGACACCCAATGTCACTAATTGATTTACCTTGGCTAAACCCCCATCCATGTATCATAACTATCCACTTTATCACCTTCTCAAATCTCCTAAGTAGCAAAGCGAGCACAAAAGTACTCCAAATACTTTTTTATAACAAGCATACAAGCACTACTAAATCATCATGGAACGGAACGGAAGAATTTAAACTTTTTCTTAATTTTTTGCAAGGCAGAAGCAGTCAAATCCTCACACTTGCTTCAGACGAAGTGAGAAATGAAAAGAAGGAATTAGGCGAAGCGAAGAGTAATAGTACCAAAATAATGCGATGTAATTATTAAAAGGAAATTAACCCAGTTGTGAAAAATTACGTACAATGTTTTCCTTCAGGTAATACAATAGAATGCATTTTAGTTTTATTAACCCAAAACCCACCCCCCGATTATGACAAAGTGAATGAAAAATCAGCGAACAAATACGATTTTGACATGGTTGACTCGCAGAACAAATTATCACGAGTCATAGTGATACGTAGTTTTCCCTCAGTTATTAATATTCCGATCGGTTAGGGAGATAAAGAAGAGGTGGTCGGTGGACTATGACATACAATGCACCTTTGAATGAGAAAAATAAATGAAAGTGAGATTTTTAAAAAGTTATTCTTTCCCTAATTTTTCATGTATGCAATTTTCCTTCAATTGAATGTATTTGTGTGATCATTTTTGGTTGAGACGGTGAAGGTGAAGGATCGATCAAAAGAAGTGGAATGAAATTTTTAGTCGTACTTTTCTCATATTAGTTTCTCGCTGGCTAATTGTTACACGTCAGTAATTTGGTTATCATTTTTCCTGGACATTTTGTTACAGTGTGGACGCTTGTTGCGGACCAGAGGGATTAAGACCGATACACATTGGTGCGCGTGAAGGACATATCAGTTCACTCCGATATTTGTCTGCCGCCGGTGCTTGTTTACTCAAAAGTGATGCAAACGGTGCGACTGCTCTTCATCATGCTGCTATCGGAGGACAATTGCGCGCAGTGCGCTGGCTCTTAAGACACGGTGCTAAAATCACTTTGGACAAAAGAGGACGGTCACCAATTCAAGTGGCGGCTGACCATGACCATATGGAGGTGAGTGTGTGACTGTAATATATGTTCTTTCACACTTTGTGTGTTCAGGTCATCGTTACAGATGTCATCAAGTGATAATAATTGCAGTCATTACCAGGAATAATTAAAGCATTTGAACTCGAAAGTGAAACGTGAATTTGAGGTGTCATCTGTGATAGCGATAAGGATGTGTAAGATATTAGAAATACAGGGAAACAGAAAGTCGGCACGTTGTCATCATAGAGACATAATGATGGGAATTTACTCACTCGTAATTTCACTGATGAAGTTAATAATTCATTCAACATGGAATTATTTCTTTTTGTGATTTAGCCACCACAGGTTTAAACTTATTGGTGCATGACGTGAAAGTAAACACGTGAACGAGTTCGTTTGTCAGTTCTCCATAGCTGATAATATTTTAAGGAGATACTCAATTGAACCGTTAAAAGGGCATCACTCTTAAATCCGTCAATCAAAATTTTATGATAATCACCTCACATCCAAGATTGATAGTTTCAATAGAAATTAGGATACCCCACACAATCCGCAGTACAGTTAAACGTATGATCCACGGAAAAGGGACTTAACAGAAGAGCTTAATTATAGTTCAAAGAGTTTTTCAGTTATTTGACCCGTTAAGTTGTAAACAGCTTGCCAGTATTTTCCTTGTTTACTAAGGAATGTTTTCTACCGTAATACAACACCGGCTATTACAGCTGTGTAAGAAGTTAAAGAAGTGGTATTTTATCTCTGAAGGACTCCCACTCAGAAATAGGAAGGAATCTACTACAAAACGATTACATTTTTAGGAAGAGTAACAAACAACTGTGCTCTTTTAACTCCCTATTATTGTATCCTGTTCTAAGACAGTTTCACAGTTTAGATTGACTCATGCAAAGCAAAAGAAGACATAGACACGATAACTCTCAGATTGATGAACTCCAGAAAGAATAAATTATGTAACAGCTTGAATTTGTATAAAAATTTAATTTTGGCTCTGGTACTTGAACTTGCATTGTTATCCACTTCAAATGACACAAGGAAGAAAGTACCGTATTTCTTACCAATTTTTCTAATTCGGAAATTATTTAGTCGTGAGAGAAATTTTTTTTATTCCAGTTCATTGCACACCAATATGAGTTTTCAAAAACGACACAGTATGCGTAATCGAATACATTAATGCGGAATATGTTAAATTTTTCGGTCTAACTTAACGTGTCATGTTTAGTAAACATTATACAAATGGTTTTGCAGAATATATACTGAACTTTTAATTATAGACACAACCATTTCATGGTTAATTGATTTAGGTAGACTAAATTGATGTCTGAACACCTCAAAAGAACTTTGGGACCTCCTTTGTATTTAAGTATAAGTAGAATGAGTAGTTCAGTAACACACAAAAAATAAAAACTAATCTATGACAATTAAGGATAGTAGTAATTTTCTAAATGCCAATATATCCCATTCTCTCAATAATACACAAAATCATCTCTGCGTGCAATAATCATGCTAAGTAACAACAATTTCCTGAAGAATTAATTTCCTTCCAGACAGTCCGAACTCTCTCAACTCTGTTAATAACTAATTCCAGTACACAAGAGCTAATTGCTACATTTGTCACCACTCTATATAGAGCGGTTCAACGTTAAGAAATTACCTGCTGCTTGCCGGACTAGCCTTAAACGTTTCATTGATCTCATTTACCACGGAACCATGCTTTACGGTCTTGAACACGAATATAATTGACTCATATTTTACTCCTAAGTTCACAGTTAAATAATTACATTTCTCCAATAGGTAGTCAAAACCAATCCTGGATTTTTCCTTAACCTTAACCGGCAACTCATGTTCCGCGTCCTCGTTTCTGGACAAAATACCTTTCCCCAATTTGCATCTGTGCCTTCTAGCATATAGCAGCTTCTCTTGTACAATTTCGTTAATCGGAGAAAGAACTTCCTTCTATTGATTTAAGTTATACTTATTTGTCAGGTCAGGTATTGTGGGTTCATAATGCAACTTCTTTTCGGCATCACTTCAGGTGGCTGAGATTCCGATATCTCGTACCGAATTGTGGGATCCAGAATGTACACATTTTGGGTGCACTTGTCGATGGCCAAAACGTCGACTTTTTATGAGCCGCCCTCAGCCCTCACCTTTTGAACCGTTTTGGTATCGGCATTTTCAGACACATGCACATATACGTAGTAGCTCTTCAGGCGTTATTAAACGGAAAGATTGAATAAAAAAAAATCACTCAAGACGTTAAGAATGAAATCAGCTGTACTAGTGAATTCTAAAACTCTCTTCCAAGAGTGGCTGCTATTCTGCAGTATACTTTCAATCAATAATTTTTCGCTCATTGAGTTTCTAATTTCATAGCACCAACTGCAAAATATGTACATTCTTCGTACAATATAGAGGTAAAAAATTTTATTGGAAAATTCATGCTGAAAATACGGACTTACTTTGTTAAACAAGTTGAGCTGAATTGTCAAATCTTGGAACAGTCACCCGGAACACTAATTTCATACCCGAAACAAGGGCGAATTAAATTAATCAGTCAAAGAAACGCGTATTGTTCATAAAATAGCACAAACCAATTATAAAGATTCGGGGATTAAAATTCAAACTGCAACGGAATATGTCTGTGAACTTGAAAGAATGAACTAAAAATAGATGAAAAACGGGACATCCTAAAAGTCATTAATATCATGGATGGCTAATTTTCAAATTCAATGAAATGCATAATACAAAGTTCACATTGTTTTGCAATCCCACTGACCCCCGTCTGTGAGGTCAGACACAGGTTCCGTAGTTTGAGATTAATTCAGGTTAAATCTCTCATTTCTCTTCTGTCATCGCAGCTGTCAGTAGTGTCGTCAGACACCCCATGAAGTACATTACTGTAAACGAAGACCAAATTCTTAAGTCACTACTGACTCAGTTTGAGACCGACATCAAATCTCACAATAAAAACTTCTTTATTTTGATTCTTTAGATTGTGAGTTTGTTGGCGAAACATGCATCCAGCGTAACGTCATCGTCTTGTTTAACTTTATCCTCCTCGACTTCTCATTCCTCCAAGAGTAGTCCGTCAACCACAACAACCATCGCAGCCCGTAATCATCACCCCAATCATCATTCTAAGCTATACGGTCAGAGTCTTCAAGAGAATAATATTAATAATAATCATAATAATAATAATACCAGTCACCCACTAGAAGTAGTGTCGACTTGTGGGACCGGTAACGTTAGTGGTGGGGACGACCTCAAAGTGTCACCAACTTGTGCCGCGGACTCTTCATCAAGTGGAAATTCAAGTTTGGCCACAACCTCTGGTTCTAACTCTCCGTCACTCTCTCCATCCGCCACTTGTAGTTGTTCATCGTCTTCAGAGACTTCTGAAAAATCAGTGACCAGTTCTGGTGCTGAAGAAGAAAATTATTCCAGTAAAACGAGTACGGCTGGAAGCACGTCGGCCCAAAGCGTGGCTTCCTTTTTCCTTCATCCACCGAAAAGCTCGGTTTCATCAAAAACCGGGAATCAGCAACATAGTCTTCAGCACAAACGACAATCGAGTCAGGCACCACCTCCTCCGTTTTACCTTCATCTACCTTTACCTCCCAGTCACCACCAGGACGGTGACGACGATAATCCTCCGAATAATAGTAATAATAATTTTCTACTTCATCACCATAAATCTAGTGTGCATTTTGTCGAAAGTGACGTTGAGATTCATGCCCTTGAGACTAATATTATGGCCCCGGTCACTCCAGTCAGTGCCACAGATTTCTTATCTTGTAAGGACAAGCAGGCACAGGAGGACCAACAGAAGCCACCGCTTGTGAGGACAAGTGCGAGCACTACTGGTGAACCGGACAATAATAATACTTGTGGTGCCTCATCCTCGTCACCATCCCCACCACCACCACAACCTAAAACAGTCAGACTTCAATCACCGGACCCGGGCACTAAAAATCTTCAAATAACAAATAGTGTAAGAAACAACGCTAATAACGGTTCAGTTCAGATCCTGATCAAAGGTTCGAACTCTCGCCCTCCACCACCACCACCTCCTATGCCAAAATTTGAGGAACCTTTTCATTTGAAACATAAGGATAATACAAATACAACATCAAGTGCTACCGCGAACACCCCAAAAATGATCCCACAAGACCACCAACATCAACAATCGCAGGAAGAAAAACCGTGTTATATCTACAATGGTGAAGAAAACGACTACGAAGATATTGATGACATGCATGATCATATGACACATAATAATACAACCCAAGAAGCCCAAGGAACCACTAATTTAGGGACAAACGGTCAACATAGTTTTCTAAACAAGTTGAATCGAACCGTGTCCGCACCGGCCGGAGCAACAAAGTCTGACTATAACGTTGTTCAAGTGGAGAAAGTTGGTGAAAGTGAGTCATCCAAAGTCACGAATGGAATTACTTGCCCAATTCCACCTAAAGGAATTGTTCCTGGGATTATCCATGGTTTAGGTGGGAAAGTCCGTGTGCCCTTCATTCCGCCGAATTTCCCAGACCCTCCAAAAGATGCCCTCATAAAACCATCTGAGTATTTGAAAAGTATTCAGAAACCCCAAAATAAAACAAAATATGTGGCAACTGGGCCAAAATATGGGTGTTTGGGCAGCAATAGTGCGAATGGCAGATCTGCTACGCCAAGAGTTGACGACGCCATAAGAATACTGGGGAATGGAGAATCTAGTGGTAATGGCGGCGGAATGCCAGCTGTATCAGAGGAAACCAATATGGAGGACGAGTTTGAAGAAATTAATCCCGAGAGGATTAATGGGAACCATGTGGAGAGTACTAAAATTATGAATGGTAACCATGGACAGATCAATGGAGTTTGCGTTAGGTCTGAACAATTAATGGTAAGTACCAGAAAATCGTCAACATTTTTATTCAGTTCGAGGAACAAAATCGTGAACTGCTGAATCCCGGTGATGATTTGTTTGTCGTGATGAAAATTATACCTGCAGTTATTAACATGCTGAATGAAAATGAGTTCATGGGTAGCTAAGGTGTGTAATACCCCTTCAATACCAGGACAATATTTGCATCCCGTTTCGAGGAGTTTCCTTTCTCAGGCGAAGAAATGTGTAGGCTTCTAATAAACGAGTTGATATTCGTAATTTGTATATCACAAAATTAATGTTGCTGGAAAGAATAGGAAAGACTAGATATTTGTCGTATTGCGCCGATGTTTGACCTCGTTGCATTACGTAACTCATATTTTTAGAACCCAGTAATGAGAATTTGTGGTACGTCGAAGATAATCAATTGGCAATTGCCAAATTTTGGACCCTCTAAACTTTGGTGAGCATATGCCGTGTGGTAAAGATACAAATGCAAACATCCAAAAGACTGAAAATAAACTGAAATCTTTTTATCTAATTAGTAATTATTATATCAATATAAATGTTAACGAGTGCATGTCTGTTCTAGACGGCATGCCTTGGAGATAACAGATGTCGGGGATATATGTTTTATCCAGTATTTTGTAAGACAATGACCCAGTTGGAAGCTAACTATTAACACCCATTCTGACCCAATGGAATTCAGGGCTATGAAACTATATGACATCAATAAAAAATTGATTACGATGATTACTCCATACAAAATCTAAACAATAAAAAATTCTCTGACTTTCACTTTGACGTAAAATTAAAACCTAGTGGCGTAACTTCCCCTATTAACTTTTCTTTCCCCATTCACTTTCACATTTCTGAGAATAGAAGTTGCGCTTATAACTTGACTACTCATACGGCATAATAGCACGATAGCTCCAAACTTTCTTTTAATTGTACGAAATTCGTGAAAAACCAATGCCGGCTTTAGAACTGGAGACCACAAATTTCTAACGGTAATTCTGGTCTGCCCTGTATGTTTTGAGCCAATTGCCCTGACCTGGCCAGAGTATCATCGCAAAATAAACACACACACTAGCACGTGCAAATATTATTCGGCAGTTCACGATATACCTCTAGAGACGATTAATCGTATTTAAGAAATAGCAACCTCTTGAAGCGTATAACCGCGAGTCATTCATCTGCATTCATCTGCAATGAATGCATCCAACTGATCCAACATTTTTACACTTTTATCCTAAATGACCGGCACTGACCATTTCATTAGTATATTCACACTTTTATCGAAAGTATCGATCAAGAAAATGTGAAAATGAGTCATGTTTTACCCGATAATAGTGACACAAATCACTCTGAATCACCACTATGTTGAATTTCTATTGACACACAAAGTTAATACTATCAACTACTAGATTCTAGTTTTAGAAATATTGTTTACGGGATAAATTTTGGATGGATGTCGTTGATAATCTCAAATGACACAATCCGAATTCATTTTTTAAAATAATTTATAACATTTATTGCTATTGAAATGTTTATTCTGAACAGAAAGTGAACCTTAGAAAAACCCCAATGACAAGAACAAACTCAGCCCCTCCGCTTGGACTGGGCCGTGTACTCCCAGATATTCCCTCCGATCAAAATTCGGATCAAGTCAGGGAAAGTAATGAAATCAATTCGCAGAATCAAAATCATAGTCCACTCAATGTGAACGTGAATATTCAAAATGTTCAAATGGCAACGATTTCGCGTGCATCAGTTATTGCAGAATTGTCTGAGTCCAGTCAACTTGGAGGAATTCGTGAATGGAAGGACGAACTTCGTCGGCGTAAGTTCGTGTTTGATGTTATCGCTTTAATTAAGCTTTTTGTTTGAGGAATCTTGTGGATATTGACGGAAAGTAGTTTGGTTGGATTACAGTATGTATTTCTATCGGCGAAACGGTGAGACTTTCGTGGGTATGACCTACTGAACAACTTGTGTGAAGGTTGTAGTACAACCTTCACACAAGTTGTTCAGTAGGGGCTATAATAACATACCGGAGAACTTCTGATATAGCGTCGGGGCTCTATTTGCAAAATCGGAAATTCTGACCGGGCTGCAATGGATGCCGGGCAGTAATAGAGACCGGGTTCAATTAGCGACCGGGCTTTACCAGAAGTTCTCCGGTATCCAAAATGCAGCCAATCTTTTGGCTGCGCCCTTTGTGTGATATCCTTTGACTCTTCACAAAGTCGCCATTTTATCTGAAACCACTCTTTGTATATTTCCTTAAATTGCCATGAATAAATTTACTTAGTGAATGTTCATTTTTAAATCGTAACTAAGATTACGATGGAGTAATTTAATTGCAGCTTTTTGGTTTCATCCAAATCAGTAACGTTCGTACTTGAAACTTTTTAATGTAAGTACTAAACATTTCTGGACAAATTCACGAAGTGTTGTTCGCTCCATTTGAGAAAGTTCCCAGTGCGTCTGATTATAATCGCAGGCTTTTCGACAAATGTATCAGGCACATTTCTCACAAATGCTGGAATGACAAAATATGCCGAAGAATAACAAAAGAAATTCAGAAACTTTTTGAAACACCCTGTATTTTAGGGTTAAGAACGCGAGAGCGTCCGTTACCTTTGTTGTTTGTTGCTGTTTGTTGGTTCGTCGATGCGCCGCGCGTAGCCCTTCCTATTCTCTGGCATTATTAAATCTAATCTGTTGATTGCAGGTCAGAGTGAACAAGAAAAAGCTGCGGAGAAGGAAATGGCTCAATATTATTCTCCTCTCAATTTCGTCGCTGAGGTTGGACTTTTCTAAATTTTCTTTTGTTGCAAAAATAAACCGTGATTTGTTGTGGTGAGGAGTAAAAGTTTCAGATCCTATTACATATTCAAGGGTGTATTGTGGAGTCTATTAATCTTGTCACAATTTCACTCTCACTCATAACAGTCTAACCGGTGTTAAGAGCACGACTTCCATCTTTCACTTCACGGTTTCTTTTTGGACAATGTTTAATGTCCTTGGTTTTATTTGGGTTATTCATTTTCACTTTATATCATTATGGTATTTATGGTGCTTGCCTGAGCAGGTTTTGTTCCAATAATGGACTAATTCGGACCAGTGTCAGGATATTCCGTAAGAGAAAATTAACTTTTCTGTGTGAGAAAAGTCGGCTGGACATATTTCAGAATAAGATAAGATTTCCCCAGGCTATTGTCAATCCGGTTTGAACATTGAAATGGAAAGTTTTGATGTAGTTTTCTTCCAATATTGAGCAGAATTCGGACAAACTATTTGTGTATATCACAAATTTTGCATTCCATACACGCAATGCATTATATTGGTATTCTTTATAATAGTTTTAATTGTAGTGATTGTTGAAAATTTATGAATTATTTTAATTGAGTGAAGGGTCAAAAATACGCTCATTAAATTCACTCACCGCACGGCCTAAGGCTGGTCGAACCTCTGAATGTTTTTATCGTAGAGACTGGGTTATCTTTTCATTTAAAATACTTCAATATAAAAATAATCCTTTTATTGATAGCAGCAAGATGGCAATGATACCTGACCATAGCAAAGTAGCAGGGGCTCTCTATACCACTTCACTACAAGTTTTAGTTCAATGGCTTATTGAAGTGATAATGAAATATAAGAATATAACACGATAATAAACGGTTTAAGAAATATCTTTTAATTACTACGAAAGAGGCAGTGTAAGCAGCTTGTTGTGTTGGAAAATATTTCTAGTTAATCATCCGCTGTAATACGATCACGAAACATAAAAGTTCCGCTTTTGATTGGTTTGCTACAACCACAATAGGTTGCAATAAAGTTTAAAATCAATTTGGTTTAAAATCGGCTGCTCCACTTTTTCATGAGACCTGATTTCTTTTTTATCGAAATAAAGCAACCGTTGATTTTACGATACTAAAGTGTTGTTAGGGTTTTCCTGGACAGATTCCATCAACGGATGGGACAGGAGTTCCGATTCCTCCATGGAAAAGACAAATGTTGGCGAAGAAAGCAGCGGAGAAAGCACGAAAGGAAGCGGAAGAACAAAGAAAAGTTGAGGCTGAAGCCAAACGAACTGCAGCAATCCCTCCATGGCGAAGGCAACTTCTCCAGAGACGAGAGAGTGATGGAAAATATGCTCAATAATTAAAAATTTAAGTCAATAAATAACGAGGTGAGAGATTAAATTGATTGCGTAATGTTTTAATTTAAGTTCTTTTCCTCCAAAGCTAGAATTATACTGTCTGTATTAATATTTGAATCCTGATTTGACGAATAATTGCATGTGACAAGAAAATTATCGACTTTTCCACTGACAGGTGAGTAGTCAAAAAATCTGACATAATCCGGTAACGACGTACTAATATCTCGGACTAGATAAGATTTTACCGCTGAACCACGTACCCTTGACCTCGAGTTGTCTCCGATTTGATCAATTCTTTTTCCCAACGTTCTCCAACATGTCAATGATTAACTTTGCTTTCTGTTCCCCTCTTTTGTAGAGAGAATTAGCTTCTTGAACCAACTGTTTCCTCGTGACCGTGTCCACAAGGGAGTCACAGTTGATGAGGACGTTACAACGGGCGCCCCAAATCCCAGTCTCGACACACTTTACGCCCACCTGGAAAACATAAGGACGGGAGACCATTTTAACTTTTAATACAAGATCAGCAGCATGTGCGTGTCAGGAAGACAATTGTGGCTCGTTAGTTCTATGTCTACTATTCGTCCTATTCTTATTTTTTATACTATTCATTGCCAATGCCGTGCTGTGCGAAGAGTTAGTAATCTGCTATTCTGCATTGGCAAAACAAAAATCGTGATTTACGTGGTCTTTCATTGTTTTCTTGTCCTTTTGATTTATTGATCCCAACCAGAAATGAATGTTTCGTATTGTTTTCTGACCATGTTTCGGTAGTGATCATGAATGAACCTGTTATTCCGTGTCATCATTATTGTCACCAACTAATTGGTAGTGGAGACTGGAAATTAGGTGTACAATTACACCGTGCGAGGGTACATTTGAGTTTATAAAAGTTACCTGTTGAATTGAATTTTTTTTTTATTACTATATGGTTACCGTCTGGGCTGAATTTTGCAAGTATTTTAAAAAATTGTAGACTTTGGGATGCGAATTCTTTAAGGCTCATCGACATTCATTTTGATAATAAATACTTCGCCAAAACCCAGAATTATTTTATATGCGCAACCGTATAT
Organism: Protaphorura glebata; assembly: GCA_034694305.1. Taxonomy (NCBI): domain Eukaryota; kingdom Metazoa; phylum Arthropoda; class Collembola; order Poduromorpha; family Onychiuridae; genus Protaphorura; species Protaphorura glebata. Next base: position 5,552 of record JAQFYE010002020.1, on the reverse strand, counting down.
AGAATCATTCAAATATTTTCTGAATCGAAATGTCAAGCGCAAACACAGCGCTTAACCAACTTCTAAACATAATTGAACTGACTGAAAACATGTGTTTGTGCGGGGTTCGGGTTATGCACACACGCAGTGTATTTGTTCTAATTCAGAGAAATCAACATATGAACAAAAAAAAATGTTATTTTTATTGTATTGCATTTTGTAGTGAGGGCTACTGTTGAGTTGGATATGTCTAGTGTAAGAAGAAAATGTATTTTTTTAATGAATTTTTTGTAGATAATGAATTGTATTACGTTGTTCGCTATTATGTGTGATTAACGGTAGTTTCTCTTGTTTAGATTGGAGATTGGGCCAATCTTAGTCCTGTATATCTGTATATCTTTGTCTTGACAAGTTTTATTTTCTGTGTATATGTCAAACTTGCTGGGTCTGTTAATATTGATACTTATACGAATACGGATCAGATATTGCTAAGGCTAATTCTTTTCAGCGTTTTAATGTTGGGCAGATGCTAGAGGTGGGGGGATGATGCAATTTGGAACTCTTCACGAGCATAATTATGTTGCATCGGATGCACAATTTAATTATTCGTCGCAGTTTTTCCGAGCGGTTGTTATTTTGTGGATTTTTAACGCGTGGATACTTTCGACATGTAAAGATGAATAAATATGTTATTTTTGACTAGATTGTGTAAAGCTGTGACTAATTTGACATTCTTTGCAACCGAATAACAACATTCCAATGCTCCAATTGAATTCCCACGTTAATTGGTAACTAATATTGAAACGCTTGTATATATAAGTTTTAACCTGTATATCTGACAAGCAATTTGGGTTCCCAAGAGTTCCAATCATCTCCAATGAATTCCATAGTGAGTCCAACGTTCTCGCCAATTCTAACGGTACATTGATAGCTTGAAGAAGTGCAAGCTGGGATTCTGGCGATTCTGAACTTTTCGTCTCACGCATTGCTTTCTAAATCAGTTAAACAAAATAAAGCCTGTTAAAAGATTGAAGGATAAACGGTTGTTAATGAGAGCTTGTATTTTTCTGATTAGTTCCCTCAATATTGAGAAATATCGTCGATCGTTAATTGTCGATCAACTGCAAATGCGCAACAATAAGCCGTTGGTAAAGCGAAACCTTGAAGAATTCATCGCGGATCAACTGCTATGAAATCGCCGCTTTATTTAAGTTTACACTTACCACATAAGCCTCAAACGCCTGTGTATCTGCCTCGACATATGGAAGTAAATTATCAACTGCCGTGTAAAGTGGAGCTATAATAGGCTTCATTTGTTCATCCAAATGATCCCATTGTCTTTTCCCGTAAGTCAGAAGACCTACCATGGCACCGAGTGAAGCCCCCTGTAACGTAATGGCCCAGACGAAATGGATTACCGTAAATGACCTAATAAGAGCACCCGCGTTCTATTCATTCATATGGGTTCAAAGGTCAAAGAGTTTCAACACATTCTCCGTTAGGTTGCACGTAGAAAGTTGGAGAAAGACCCGCGTTCTATCTGAGCTCCGCACTGTATTCAGCACCAGTGGTCTATTATGTCATTTACGGTAAGTGTAGTACAAAAGATTAAAGCACTAGACATATTTTTTCGTTTATCAATCAAATCAGATGCACGACACCTATCTTACAAACTTGGTTCGCCTTCCGTCTCTTAAATTTCTCTAAGAAATGTGTACTGCAGAATTCTGTAACATATATGATTGACCTTTCCCCAATGTCAACAACTCTTACCAAAGCGCCGACTAACGCCGCAACTGACCCACCTCCCGGAGCCGATTTTCGAGCACGAACTTCTTGTACAAATTTGGTAACAGTAGTGTCCAGTAATGGCTTCGGCGGATCAGATGCTCTGACTCTCCACTCAATAATTCTTTCCCTTTTAATTTACAAGTACGTATCAATTGTTGAAAATTCCAAGGAAAGTAAGTCGTAGTGAATTGAATTATCTTGCGTACTTTGGATCAAAGGGATACAAAGAATTTAGGCCAAGCCGATCGATAGCCAGACGAACCTTTTGGTCTTCATCAAGAATGAATAACTTTTCCTTTTCAATGTAAAAATCGGCTGCAGTTAATAAGGCAGAAAGTGGAGCCAAACCAACTAATTCCGAGCCAACCACAGACAAATTCAAAGATTCCGCAATTCGTTTGGCCTGTTTTTACAGATAATCATACAAATTATTCCATGACTGATTTTGGAACGTTATTTCCATCAATTATTATGTACTTCTTCGTAAACAACATGAAGTGGTGTTATGTCGTGGTCCGTGAGATTCAACGATATTTGTGCCATATTTGCTTCATCCAGCCACCAACCGATCCCTTGTACGGCCTTAAGTTTTCCTGCCTGTCCTGGTCCGCGCCCGGCCTCCCTTTTAAATCAGAAATTACATGAGAATTAGGAAATGGTAGCTGCGCTGCGATACCTTGACGGAAATAAAACGTTCGACTTTGTCTCTGATAATCGAATGGAAATAGATAACAGTTATGAATTCATTTGGTGCATAATCGTTAGAAAAATTTTACTTGGCGCAAAGGTAAAGGCTCGATGGTCATTTGCCATTAATAAAATCCTATTTCTTACCTCAAGTCCAGTGCAATCCTATGCGCTTGTTCTTTAGTTGCCAACATGTTGATATTATAAGCCAACAGGAATTTTCTGGCTCCCACCATTGAAGCCCCCCAAGTTGGAACAAACTCAGCCGGGCCGAAATCAGGTTTCCATTCTTCCCGGGTTATCTAAATAAGTCGTTTTGAAATGTATAAGATGGTAAGTTTAATTTCTTACATTGAGAGAACAAGCGAATACATAAAGTTTTGACATTCAAGGAGATACTTTTTTTATATGTATTCACCTTGGATGGAATTCCTTCATACTCTCCAGCCCGGATTTGTGGCACAGTTTTTCGGTAAGCCTTGTCGGAAGCTGCCCCGTAAAGATAGATGGGAATGTTTAGTTCTTTGGCAATTCTTTCGCCACACTTTTTGGCACAATCAGCGCAATCCTCCATTGTCGCTTCCCTTACCGGAACAAAGGGACAAACATCCATGGCGCCTGTATATATATATATTGTGACATTATATTGGAATATGACATTAATGCATTGCCCGAAAACGTCTAACGTGTAATGCCCCTAATATTTGTTACGCTTTGCACTGTGAGGTTTGCAAATGTGGGAATTACAAACAACCTACACAGACGAGTTTCTGAACACCTTTTGATTGATTGATTGATTGATTGATTGATTGATTGATTTATTTATTCAACTGTCATGATACGACACCGGAAGAACCAATTCCAGGCCTTATATGCGGGCCTTGCCCGAGCCGGACATTATATAGGAAGTTCATTAGAACTGGACAAGACCCGAACTTCTTCCGCCAAGAATCTTGGATCCAAGATAGTCATGTCCATTTTGCTTATGAGCACCCCGAAGGGAACAATTCCCTCCGCATAACCTATCGACGTCAAGTATGATGCCATGGAACAAAGGGCTAAAAATACTTTTTTCTCCCAACATTACCTGGGAATTGGAACCGGGGGTTTAAATAAATATTCGAGCTTCTAAAATAAATTCCTCGGCAAGTAACAGTGTTGTTAACAGATCTAGCGTAAGTAAAAATAATGGAGTGGAGATAGATATTAGATAGATAAAGATAGAAGTAGTGGTACTCACCAAGACGAGGATGCTCACCCTTGTGATTTCTCATGTCAATCAATTTGTAACCAGCTTTGGCAGCATTCACAGCTCCTTTAATGACATAATTTAATAGTTAGTTGCGCCTGGAAGGCAGGAAAACCACTAATGAGAATGTCGGCGATAGGAGACGAATTTTTTCATGGTAAGTAAAGGTCTTTAACGTCTCCATTGCGTCTTCAACCACCTCCCCGGAATTCATACTTGAAACTTTCATTGGTTGAATTGATGGAAAATTGGAAAAATGTTAACCAAAGAAATACGGAAAACCTAATCCGCGGTCTTGGACCAACACTTGTCTTAAACGTGATTAATTTCTGGGTTACGGACAGATAAGTCGAGGAATCGATAATGATTTGAAGATTATTTTACCAATTCTAAGTGTTAGTTACCGTCGATGACAGCTTCCGGTGTCCCCACAAATGTGTACACCGTTCTATGAGTAGACGCCCCTGGATCAACTCCAAGCACTCGAACGCCATTTGTGTTCCTTATGGCTTCGGCAATCGCTTCAATTGTCTATTGAAATCGTTAAATAATACAGTCATGTAACTAGAATTTAGACAATATATTTAGCAATTTTAGCAATCCAACATTTTAACTATTAAAAAGCCACACTTAGCCATAAAGACATACTTAAATGATTCTTCACTATTATAAAGTGGTAAACATAGGGGATTTAGCTTCGCCGAAATGAAATCTTAATTCTAAGTTTCTATGTACCCCACTAACGCGCTTCCAAGAAGAATATTATCTCCATTTAAATGTTCAATGTTATTTCACACTAACTTTTCAGGAAATGTATATTTGTCGTTTGTCCAAGACGGACAGGACAGTTATTTATCTCTCACGGAGAATGAATTAAAACTCATATCGCATACCTTCCGTCCTGGAATGAATTATTTTTTTTGTTCACAAAGAAAATTGCTGAAGGATACCTCTTTTGATTGACCTTCTGAGAAATTTGGCACGCACTCAATTAATCGTCGATCCATTTCTGCAAACTATTTTGAATTACCGACCTAAAGTTAAACAACAAACCCGGGTGTAGAGCAGAGGAGACTATTAAAATGTGAAGAGAAGACTGTAGTAGTAGCCAGCGAAAAGTCTACAAGAGTGGAATTATAATCTCTGAGTTACACTGCATGTCTTATTGTCTGGACAAAATTCATAATCCGAGAATGAGGCTGGTGCCTTGTTGCGTAAGGGTATTACAGCTAAGTAATATTAGTTCAGCTGGTAAATGTCCTTTGTTATTTGAAGGGTATACATGCAATTACATATAATTGTATGAAGTGAAGTTAATATCTCTTGTACGTTCAATCAAGCACTCATACGAAGGAGGATATTACTTGTCGTTTGAATTATATGTCTGTCTGTGCTAACTATAGGCCTACCAGTTTTCGGAAATTAGTAACCGGGACGCCCAAAAAATCTCATTTTATCTACACACAAATACTTTTCTAACTTATTTTGCCTACATTAAATTGGTACCAGGATATACGCAACGAACGTCTGCGTGGCGCGGTACCTGCGGAGCGGCCGTCGGATGCAAATTTCTTTTTGAGGAAATTAACTATAGGTTGCATATTATTATGCATATGCAGAAGTTGTTTTAAGAAAAAGAGATTATAGAATTTCGGTTGGATTGGAGTTATATACAGGGTGTCCCAAAATGATTGAGACACCTTTGATTTCATTATCCCGTCGAACGGATTATCCAATTCGACCGCAACATGGCGTAAAATGAAGCCAAATTCGATGGTTAAGTGACAGAACCCCGAATATGCAAGCGGCCCCAGACCGAGCATTGAGATATTCAGGAATTTCTACA
>JAQFYE010002019.1:0-19742 GCA_034694305.1 Protaphorura glebata | reverse complement strand
ACGGACAGACAGACGGACGGACTGGGCATCCGCAATAAGTCATTTACTCCGTATATTACGTCGCACGACTTAATAAACTAGACTGGCTTCACCTGACAAGTCTCAGTGCCACATTCATTAGACTAACGAAGATGTGAATTTGATGCCCGTGTTATTCGTGTTCGGATTGCTTGGGTGTAACCAAGCACGATTTAGAGGCTCAGAAGGTAAAATATAGAACCTAACCAGAATTGGGCCCAAACTCAGTACTGTTAGAACTTGGTTTGAATTTTAAAACAGCCTAATGGGTGTTGGAAACCTAAAAAGTATAAAATAATTCTCATGGCGTCAGTGTGGGACCAACTTGGAACAGTTCAGGTTGCTACAAGTTACCCTGCTCCGTACTTCTCCTTCCACGGTGAATAGAGTTATTTTGGTGAAAAAGGCCAGGCCCGGCCACATCATTTAGTTTTATAATGCAACTGTGGCCCAAATATTAAAATATTCATGTAAGGTTCTTGTGTAACGGAAAGGGTAGGGTTGAGGACTCAAAAACTGGTTTTATTTTATTTTTTGATGATGTGTTTTTTTCTTGGTGGAGTCAACGATGCATTCAAATTTGATTTGGTGAGAATGTAATGTGGATATAATATTGCTATTGCTGCATTGCGGGTACTACGAATGTAATTTTACATACACATGAGAAGAGAGAGAACTCATTTTCTTCAAAAGTAGGTTAATTTAAACCCATGTTTATGTATTCTGGTGGGTTTGGAGTGAAGAGAGTAAGAGTGTATTATACAAACATAGGCAGGGACAGGGAGACTGGAAACTGGAGACAGATTCCAGTGCTTTCCAGACCGGTCTCTCCACCATAGTACAGTATGTGTGACATTTGGGGTTTGGATTGGTTTTGTACAATATAGTTTGGTTTTGGTTCCCTTTGAGCGTCGTCTCGTGGTCTTGTTTGATGAAATGATTCAAGGAGAAGTATCCAGGCCATTTCCAGTTAGGAGAGGAATAAATTGAGTTCACTCTTAATTGGAATTCCACCAGTTTCAAGTCAAAGGAGTCAAAACAACATTAAAATTTCAACGAGACAAGTTTTTGCCTTTTTTAGTGTCTATTTACATTTTTTGACATTTCAAAAGTCTATACTTTTGGCATGCCCCTTACTTTCTCGTTCTTTTTGGAAAAAGGAAGAGGTATTGAGACAGCAGCAATTGATCCGATTAAGTCGTAACCTGGATACGTTGGCTAATTTCTGTCCTGTAAGAAATGATTTGCTGTCTAGCGACAAATGGACATGATGACAGAGGTGAAGGGAAATGTGAACGGTTTGGCTCCTTTTCCTTTGGTGGAATTTACTTGTGACGTGTCATTGTCATTCATGGTAATAGACGTCAGGAATAATCCAGGAGATAAAAAGAAAGGTCGTGGTCGTGTCGAGTTGGGCATAGACATACATACATAGGATTATTTGTACCCTTTGGCTATTTATACGCCTTTGATCTCATCTTTATAGCTCCGTTGACTTTCTCTTCTTGACTTTCACTATGTTTGTATGCTGATCTTGCTCAGATTGTATGTCGCAGGTATCGTTAGGCACCATAACCTCCACTGGTGAGGAAATTGGGACATAATACCACGTATTTCCTATTCTGGCTATCAATATCGGCACAAATACTTAATACTAAGATTATGCGGTACATCGTTCTTTGACACCTCAAGCTATTTCTGTATATTATCATACATCTGGAATGTAATCAGCATGCCAAAGCGTGACTGAATGTATTTACGAATTTCCACGATTAATTGACTGCAAGAAAAACAATATTTTTTTTGCCTGATTCGATGATTTGCGGGCGACATATACGGTTTGTGTTCATATTAGGAAGATCTGCGTGCCTTAGGTTGGATGCTCTGAATGCAATTTACATACGTGAAGGATCCTGTTGACATGTATGTATTATGCATTTGAAAGATGATAGAAATGGTCCATTTGTTATGAGTCAGGAAAATAGGCTTGGAACAAGGATTTGTCTTTGGTAGAGAAAAGAGGATTCTACGAGTGCAGGCCGTGCAGTGCATTTGACGCCTTCAGACGCAGACTGGATGAGACTTTCTCTTCTTATACGCCTACACCACCATATGCATACAATATGCAATATGTATGTTATCTTCTTTTTCCTTCAGTATTTTATATGAATTGATAGGGCTTTTGCTCTTTGGGTCCTTTGTCTTTTCCAAGGAAATAATACAATGTTTTTATATGTAAATAGTACGTCTACATATGGCTAGCTACTATTGCCTTCCTGAAAGATTATTTTTTGCTAGCGTTTGCTTGGAGCGAGTTTCTATACGACGACGGCGACAACGACTTTCTCCATTCTCATAGGACCAAGCGACCAACCACGCGACCGACCGACTTTCACTTAATGTCCTTTTGAATTTGTGACTGTCTTTCGACTGCTTCTAGTTTTCCTTTGCCCCGCTGGCACTTGACACTATTATAGTTGGATTTGGATTGTTTTTACTCCAAGCGCTTGCGCTAGCGGACATTTCGAGGCACCAGATGACTTTTTCCTAACAATTTCGAGCAAAGATCCTCGAAATAACAAATTTGTTGTCCATGTTAGTGTGAAATGACGATTTGAAATTCGGTCTATAACTGCTTTAGTGTTTGTTCTTATTTAATTATTGAATACTGTTGTATGCTATTCAACCGCCGTTCGTTAAAGAACAGGTAGAGTCCCGATCTGACACTCACGCGTCAGGAGTCTTCCGTATGCTTACGCGTACATGTCTGGAAACTTAGTGAAATCATTCTCCCCTTATTTTGATTCCCCACTGCTGCCGGCGAAATTCTCGCACAGACTGAGCTTTCTCTAAAGAGAAAAGACCAACTGTTTCACTTTCACTCACAGTTGCTAATTTGAATTTTCATTCTCGCCTTCTCATCTCATTCCCATAATGTGAGGCAATGAAATGGAGCAATGTTACTCTGAGTCTTGGGTGAAATGCTTATTTTGAATATTCACACTGTACTGTAGTTCAGTCATTCGTACGGCTGAATGCCTATTTTCATGAAACAGTAAAATGTTTGAAAATGTCTACTCTGGACTACTGCTCCCGACAAGTATGCTAATTTTGTTATTGCCTGATATTGCACATACATTGTTGGAATTTGTTACATCATTCAGGTTCTCTTAGAACCTGGATACTGGAAAATCTAGCGTAAGGTACGCATCCAGGTCAAAAATAATGAAAATGGTGGCTGTATAGGCTAACTACGTACTCAATAGTCCATGGGTAAAAATTAGCATTAGGAGGTTACGACAATGTAACTGTCGGCGAGATTGAACCTTCACCATAGCGAAGCGGCGAGGGCACCTGCACATGATAATATGCGAAAACTTTGTGTTTTTACATGAAAGTTTCGATTCGGCTTTTATGTACCATTTTATTGAACTGCATACATTGGCATGCTGCGTTCTGTTTTCTCGCCTTGGTGTATTTTATTGACTTTTTCCGCCTTTCGCTATTTGCTATAGTGGTTCAGGTTTTCAAAGGAGAGATGATTTTATAGAAACTTTCTCTAAGACGAAAGCGCCGCATTGCCTGCTACACATATACATAGATTTTGCTACTCCAGATGCTACGCTACACTTCGTTTCACCTTGATAAATTTGATTGTAGCTGGCTGTGAAGGAATGGTGGATGGATGATATTGTTTGCAATGGAATTTTACCTTGACCTTGACCTCTAGTTCAGTAATTTAATTTTACGGTAATACACAACTCAAGACTTTACCGCCGTACGCCGAGTATAACTTCCTACAAACTGGTGTGAGGAAAATTTTAATCAAGTCCTTTTGTTTGACACATGTTGAAGTGCAGCTGTTACTCTTGAATGTCAAATGTTCTTGTGACTGCGTCAGCCAGATTGTTTTCCTCCGTGAATGACCATGACCTTGAGCTTTTAAAAATTAGCATTATTTTATTTTTTGCAGAATCCGAGTCGTTGACGCCAAGAAGTCCCAGTCATCTCGAGGTAAATAAATCTAGGATTTTTATATTGATTTTGGGCAAACCACACAGCTGAATTTGCCATTAGAGCGGCATGTCGGTCGATTCGTTCATAACAGTTTCCTAAAATAAGAATGGGCCCAAGGTAGTCCCCTGAGGAATCCAGACAGGAAAAAGTTGCGTTAGTTTCTCCCTGGGCTGAAAAACTGTGATCGACTTAACAGAGTGTTTGTAAAATTTAATTAAAAGAGTAGTGCCTGAGCCAGCAAGGAAAAGTCGTGACCGCAGGCAAAACCCGAGTTCTTTTTATGAAAAGAATTTTCCGAGTTCATCCAACATGGTACGTAAAGGGCAAGGCGTAAGACAGGAAGCACTGCACAGGACGGCTGCTCTTGCTTGGTTCTATTCTATGGTAATTGGGGCTTTGGTCCCAAGTCAGCTTTGATTCATTAACTTGTTAATTTAATCTATGGTGGGGGTTTGGCTCTGACTAGACTCACTCTCCATGCCCTCCTTCGTTTTCCATTCATTAGTGAACCTCAGAGAATGAATGCTGAGCTTTCTGAGTCAGAAACTAGGTCTAAAATCCCAAATTCTCTACACTTCCATTCCCACTGTCAAAACTTACTCGATTAGTATGTTGACCATGCAAGGAAAGAAGGAAACACATTGCAAATTAACTTGACCTCAAATTCACCCACATGTTAATTACTAACGACATTACAGCTGGCTAATCATTTTTCGGCCCGATTTGTATGTTTTTGAATGATTATGGTTAATTGAAGCTATCTCGTCTCGTCGTATCATATGATGACAACATACTAAAGCGGTGATTTACCTGTGTTTCCTTGACTTAAAACTTCAACTATCCTGACCCTCCTGCTTGTCCAACTTATTTTAATTTTTTTTTAACTGGGTGTGATTCTTCGAATTTTGACTTGGTTTTCAAGTTAGGCACGACTTTGGTTGTTTCAGATTTCTAATAATTTGTTTTAACATAAACTAATTTTTAATATGAATATGTTTGAACAAGATGGTTTGAATATCGTTCCACTAATTCCAATGAACTGAGGAAAATTCAACCTTAATTTGTACCGTCACTCAGACCAGTCTTTAGATTCTCCCGGAGAGACATTTCCAACCAAACGGAACGGAAAATCACGTGGGTTTGGAGAATTCCTTGAAATGAGGGCGGACGACTTAGACCCTCTAGTTACTTTTTGTGGCAGCTCTCGAAATGGATGTGATCAATTTCAACAAAATGTATTAGTCGTCTCAGGAACTAACTGGTATGACGAGACAAGGGGAGTTACCCAAGGGAACACACCAGCTAGGAGCTTAGGTTATTTCGGCCAGTTAATCTTAGAAATTGCGAAATATGTAATTGGCAGCTTCCCTCCTTATTTCATCTTTCTCGAGGCAGAAGACTGTGAAGGAACTATTTGAACGAATTTTGACTAAATCCTGGCCTGGTGATAGGACAGCTCGTGTACTTTGTTTGTCACTCGGGAAAACCCTTCAAAGTAAAAATTAGAGCAAAGCGGGCGGAGATAGTAATAGTTTTCTGACACTCTAGTAACTACACTGGCCAACCGCGTTACTGACAATGCTGGAATGCTCTCCGAGTGGAGGAAGCCCAGGGAGTGTTTAAGTTGTCTGCTATAAATTATAATGCCTGATCGGATATGCATCCTAACGTACTTCGCTAGGTTTATTGATTATCTTATATATCAAACACCCTTGCTGTTGAATGAGTTAAAACGCCACAGTAAGTATTCTTCCATAGTTAAAGAATAGTTATGGTGTAATGGTGTAGGCTCTTCAATTCAAAATGGGTATAAAACAATGTATGGTGTACCTGAGTAAGCAATACACGTCCAACCCTGAATTCAAAGCATCCGATTGATTTGGAGTACGGTACACTATCGGTACCCGATGACATCATCTCGTGAACTTCCCTCTTAAGTGAGAAATACGGCGTAAGAAGAGTTGTAATGGTCGGAAGTAGGAATTGGTCGTAAGATAGAATGACAGTTGATGTGATATGGTGATCCACCTTTTGACGGTCCAAAGACTACTGGACGTGGACACGAATTGAGAGCAAGTGTTTTATGCTGACTATGCTCTCCCATCAAGATTACTCTGAGTTTAAGGGGAAGGTAATCAGGGGAAAAGGAAAAGACATTAAACCATGTAATGTCTTTAGTCCCCTTGTTGTCCGCGAGTCTGGTGACCCTCCTATTTTATGTTCAAAGAATTGACATGGTAGAGGGAGGCGTTGGAACCGATCATCTCCAGAAGTGCCACAAGACAAAATATGGCTTGATTCTCTGGTTGCACTTTTCAAGGGGGAGCCAAATGCTTCTAATTTAGATTTGATACGCTCCGCTTATCTGAAATTATTAGCGTGGAAGAAAATATCGAAATCAGGGTGGATTAATTCTCCATTCAAATTTCTGAAACGCATATCTGGGGGTTATGCTCGGGATTTATTATCTATCCTGAGGAAGTGCGATGACAGAATTTAGATATGACACATTCTGAGTCAAATTGTGGCTTATGGTCTGTTTCTAGAAGAGAGACAGTTCCCACCCTGACAAGCAGATTCAGAATAGAAAAATATGACTATTAAATTGTATTTACAAAAACTCTCGAATTTAAAATGAATTCAGTTCCTGCCATCCATAATGCGACAGCCGACAAAACTGTAAAAGAAACAACGCTTACTGAAAGAACATGGGCACTTTTCCCCTACTTTCCCCCTTCTCCAGACATATTTGAGCCATGCCATGCCAGAGTATGGGGAAAGTTCGATTTGAAAGTGAAAGCCAAAACGATGGAGTGCAGGAGGACACGGACATTCATGAGAAACGGAATGTAAGGAAAGGAATAGTGTAAACTAAAGAAAATTGGAGTTCGCTGCCCTACCATGCCTCGCATGTGCGGCACTCTAGATTTGAACGAACATATGTCAGAATTCTATTCACCCAGCCAAGAAAAATCTGTACGAATTTCAGATTTATCAAGTTTATATGAGAGTTCCTCTCACCCTTTCCCTTATTATTCTCATACTGCCAGAATCAAGAATAAGGTCTGCGTAGCTTTTTATCTAAGAAATCCGGAAAAGCGTAAATGCAGAAAACGTTAATTTTAGATTTCTGATATCGCCGAGGGAATCAAGAATCGAAAACAGATGTCGCAGTCTATTCACTAAAAATAATACTTATTCGCACAGCCCTTACAAGGTATGGCGAGGGTTACATCTCTCTGACAGACATGGTTTGAGTTTGAGCTACAGATTCACTGAGTATTTTTTTTACTATGTCTACCTTCTCATTGTAGGCATGAAAAGTCAGAACTCATTTTTTTATAATAAATATCGAATCGTATATCCTACTTCATAAATAATACATCTTGGCCAGGAAATTGGCACGGACTTTAACATATATTTTTCGAAATCGTGAACATATAAGTATAAGTAGCCGGGAATACCGTAGTAGTGTACAAAAAATCCACTTCTGATTTTTTCCCGCCTTGCTTTTTTTGGAGATCATAATTTATTTCTGGTCTTTCCATGTACAAACAGTCACTTAGAGCCTAGTAGAATGCTCTATACTGACCGTTCCATGGTGTTATTCCCTTGTGTGCGTCTGTGTGTGTTAACTGGAGGAAAACAAAAAAGAAGAAAGGACTGGAAATGGAAAAAAAAAGAGTTGGGAGTCGAACGCGGGGAAAAGTAGAGAATGAATTATGAGAGAAATTTACGTCGATAAGACCCGAAATGACTTTTGTCGTCGGAATGCCTTCAATCTATCATTTGTCAAATTAAGTCCTCCTTATCACTCTCACATCTTTGAAAAGAGATGGGAATTACACTAGGGTTGGAATGGAAAGGAAGGAAGGAAACGTCGAATGTCTGTGTGTGTAGAAAGCCAGAACGGATTGACTAGAGATATACGGGTGTGGCAAAATGTGGCCAAAAGTAAAGTTGGCATTCCATTGGATTGACGAGTTTCTTGGTTTGGTTTTGTATCCCGTATGACGATCACGATGAGGGCAATCACGCCGTGCCCGCACTTACTTTGTGTCTATAGAAAAGTAGTAATTGAGTTTTGAACCCTTGTGAGCTGTGACTCTCCTGCCCTGCCATTCCTCAGACCGACTTCGATTATTTTTAGTCACACGGATTTAATGCCAGAGTAATTGACTTCCCTTTTACTTCTTCCACTTCCACTTTCATTTCTTTACTCAATGAATGATCTGAGAGAAAGCGGTGGTGAGAGTCATTCCTCAGCACTGCGCCCGTCCTAGTTAGATACACAGAAGAGCCAAAGGAGAAAGTAGAGAAAACCACTCGGGGAAAGGTTCAAACGGCAGATAAGTCATTCCAAGTGTATTGTCCTCCTTTATCGGTTCTACTCATATTTATCTTTCACCTCTTCAGACTTCTAAGGTAAATTTGGTTTGGTTGACCTTCACGTCTAAGCGAGAAAATTATACAAGTTTGAAATCTAGCACCATTGTTTTTCATTCATTCATTCTGAGGGACAGTATTATTGTATCTCCGTCAAAATGGGTGGAGGAATGTATTTGTCCGGTGAGAAGGGCCTAGGATGAGCAATTTGTCTTCCCTTCATTGGGTTGAGCGAAGCTCGTGAGACTTCAGTCTCCTCCGGTGCCTGGGCTTCCGCACTCTGACCGGACGGGTTAGTTTGGCTCTGTGTGTATCATACCAGGCGGCCTCTATCATCGTTAGTCCGGGAGGACACGAAGGCTCTGTTAAGTATACATTCTAGATGTCCTACCTCTGACACTACCAGACAGAAGGAAAATTATTGATAACCAGTGCGGAATTAACTCGGTACCCCTTGGAAATCAATCCCGCTACTGTGCAGAACTGAAAGGGCAATGACTAATGCCTAGTTCCATTTCCTTGGCTTATCTATCCAGAATCGTACAGCAAAACTAAAATAATCCAAGAATCGAACCTAATTCGAAAATGAATGTACAAAAGCACACATTGTAAATAATTTATTTGCTATTACCACGGGTAATCTTGTCAAAGTTAGTTTAGCGCTCCTCTTGATAACCTAACCCAGTAGTCTTCTGCCCCATTCCACCGAAGTGGGTCACAATGAATATTAAGGAGGTAAAGTAAGTCAGGTAAACGCTATAAATATTTTCTCCAATCCAAATGAAATAACGGGTTTCAATTTCATTCCGTTCCAAAATTTTTACGCCCCCACGGGCAGAGAAGCTGAGTCCATGTAATGCATATTAAAAAGTGTCCAAATTCTATTATCCTGAAAAGTACACAAGTAAGTAGTCGATTTGAATGCAATGTGTGTGGTGTGAGGAATCCGAAGTATTCCCAATTCTCATGGGATTTATAACGTACGGATTTCCTTCTCATTACGCCAGTATGGCCACAGGCATCGTTTTAGTAGTTATGGATGAGTCAGAGTCACATATTCAGATTTTGGATTCACTTTATTTACAAGGAAACGGCTCTTCATCCAAATTACAGATCGAGTTAAATTTACATATCGAGTGTCTTCAGTATAAACTTAAGCAGCACTCAAATCGAGACATTCCAGGCATATTCTACTGAAGTTTCGACGAGTGCTCGTAGACATAGCTTGCGAAAGAAAGGAATAGTCCTGAAGACTTCAGGTTAACGAGAAAAATGGTTCCCTTGTAAACAGAGCCGCACAGATTTAGTCACGTGCCTCATCCATGTAACTCGGTCAGACAGTTACCCTACTAATATGTAACATTCTAACAATAATGTGCTCGTTTGCAAGTCAAATGGGATAATGGACTTGAGGGTACGTAGGGACCATATTCTATTAGATAGAATGAACGAATTTTGTACTGGGCGGGAAATTAAAATAATTTAAAAGAGAAAACCGTCTGTCGATTTTAATGGGTTTTGACTCCACTGCGGTAGGTAGGGTTGACTTCACTCCAAGGGTGAAATGAAAATTCAAATTCACCAATATACTTGGGAATAATGGATTGTTCAGATTTTGAAGAGTTATGCTGATTTCTCTATAAGGGTGCCTCGTAATAGACACACCACACGGTGGCATAAAAATAAGAGGCTCATGTAGCCAAGGTTACACAGCCAAAGTCGTCATGAATCGAATATATCAGTTTCCTATATCAGCCATGTAGTAAATGTGGAGGGTCGATCCTTGTGTCAGACATAATTCTGGGCACTGTATCTTCAATTTTCTTAGGTTTTACTGCTAGGCGTACCTTCCTCCTCAAAATGATATGGCGATACCCATTTTCTTGGAAAGAATTAGTGAATGTTAGAACATGCATTACGGAGGATTACATTTTATAACTACCAATTACATTTTACAATTAAAAATTACATTATTACCAATTACATTTTGCAATTAACAATTACTTTTTATAATTACCATTTACATTTTACAATTACCAATTACATTTTGGAATTACCAATTATATTTTACAATTACCAATTACATTTTGGAATTACCAATTAGATTTTACAATTACCAATTACATTTTACAATTACCAATTACATTTTGGAATTATCAACTACATTTTACAATTACCAATTACATTTTACAATTGCCAATTACATTTTGGAATTTCCTATTACCTTTTCGAATTACCAATTATATTTTACAATTACCAATTACATTTTGGAATTACCGATTACCTTTTAGAATTACCAATTACATTTTACAATTACCAATTACATTTTATAATTGCCAATTACATATTAGAATTACCAATTACATTTTACAATTACCAATTAATTTTTTGAAAAATGCTAGGTTATTTTGGGTCACCGTGTAGTTCAACACAAGCAAATACCAAATTTCCGACTGCCACCGCTGCTAAAACTTGAAAGGGTAATGGAGAGAATGAGAGTGAAAACGAAACTTTGTAATCAATCGACTTGGAAATTCCTCGAGGGACTTTTTACACTTACGCTGCTGCTTCTCCTTTCTCCGTACTTACTTTTGTTTCAGACCTTTTAGTTTTCGTAGACTCGGTCAGACCAGGGTAGACTGGCTGGGTTGAAATATGTCTACCAACTTTAATTTTAGTGCTTAATGGATGGAAAGGAAAATGGAAAGGAAAGGCCATGCCGGGAATGAAAGCTCGGTCGGGTTTGACGACGACGACGACTCTGTAACGTAAGGAAAGAGCTAAAAGGATTGATAAATTGAATTAGACTTCTTCGTCTTTCTTTTCTCTACTCGTTGTGGCTCACTGAGTTTCAGTTTGAGTATTCCTCCGGATTTCCTCAATCCTTTGTCAAATGAAATGAATAAGATCGATTTATTACTCCCAGTCATCAGATGTTCGTCTAAACCTGGTTAACAGCCTTCCTTTCAATTAACAGTGTTTTATTTTGTCGATGAAAAGAGATTTTTGAGATTTTTAAATCGGGCAAATTTTAGCTGGATTCTCGTCCGATTGCTTACTACAGTTAACCCTGAATACCGAATGAAGCAAAGCTATTACTAACTATGAGTAGCAATGCATTTGAAACGGCAAACATTAATTGGCATCTGCCGTAAGACATCGCCTTGTAATCTTCGAGCATTGCAGAAAAATCTCATTACAGCAAATTCCAAATATTTTCACAGTTATTTCACAAAGAGACTGTTTTTGAATATAAGAGAGAATTGCAGTAGAAGAAGGAAGAAGAATTCATCCGCTAGATGCATACAATGTCTCATATTTTACAAAGCCATGCAATTTGCATTTAGTTCATCGTGAGTTGGAATTGAAACTCTTTTAATAACATGACTTTATTTGAGAAGGGGAGTCAGAGAGCGGAAATAGAATCGTCAAGGGAGCGACTCCATTCAATGATTATCTTCGTCTCTCCTCTCTTAATATTGAGAATTCCAATTCCACTCTCGCTCTTTACCCGCCCCTCTTAATCATTTAATGTCAAACTACAAAATGACATGAATTATGAGTCGTCGAAGGAGCAGTCACGCTGAGACACAGTCATTAATTTGTATGTTGACGGCAAATGTTTTAACTTATACGGTCTATTCTACCTGAAACATAAAGTGCCAAACATGCCACAGGCCGCAGTGTTGAAAGACAACCAACTGTGTCTGAAATGCAAGACAATCAATGAGTAATTGCATGAAGGATCATTGAGCAAGCATGACAATTAAAAATAAAATGAAGAATAATGTTCTTAAATTGGCCGTAACATATACGTAGTGTCAGTTAGGTTGAATTATTTGAACTGCAACCTAGGAAGTACTATCTAGGTATCTAGGTATAAGGCGGAAGGAAAGCAGCCTATGCAGAATATCTAATGCACCTCCTTCGAAATTTAGGACCAGGATCCAGTTGTCAAAACTAGAATTGTTTCTGACTGACATTTTGAACTTCGTCGAAGTAGACACAAGGACAACATTAATATTTCGGTGGGGACGGAAATGATAGAACTGCAGTATAAATCTTTAATTGACACCCGCTTCGTGCTTTCACTGCACTGCACTACTTTCTTCTTAAGTGCAAGGAGGCAGTCATTCCCCGAAATCCTTAAAATATGGGGATTGTTTTAATGAAAATTAATTTGAATTTTCTAAGCGGATGAATGGCAGGAGGTTGGGAAAGTCTGAACAGAATCTCACACAAGTTTAATTCTCTTAAAATAGTTTTCAAAGTTTTCATGAGACTTTGAATTTGTTTGACGGTCGGGAGATGAGAGTCAGATTCCACGAGGTGGTCTGACAACGAAAATTTTTAGGTGTCTCAACACCTTCACGGTTATCTTGGTCCCCAAATATGGAATTATCATAGATAAATAGAATGGCCTTACCACTTGGTTAATGGGTTTTGGGCCCAATATTTCTTGAATTTTAATTTGCTCTCTGCTATGAATCCGTAAGACTTGCCAGCGCAAAGACTGTGCTAGATTCATAATTCTGAATTGATATCGTAATTTGTAACTTCCTAAAACAGATTTGTTATCAAACCAAGCACAGTACGTATGAGCATGCCAGGTTGTACTTTGCTACTGCAGTTCTGACTTACTCCCCGGTGCCCATGTCATGTCATTATGATTAATTGCTGTCTCCCGTTAAAGCCTCTTCCTATCTGAAAACAAATAAATCATTTAAGTTTTAGACTTCCTGTCCACAAAATCGGGAGTAGTGCACACTCAGGTTACTTACATTAAGAATGAATTTATCGTTTCTTAAGTAGCTAGAGCTACTGCCACTACTACCTCTTCTTAAATTTGTCTCTCTCAAATAAATTCAACAACTCAACTCATTGGTGTGCGAGTGCTGATATGCTCTCTTGCTATTTGAATTAAAGTAAGTCAATGTTATTTATCGGAAATGTTAGGTTCAGTTCACGTGACCTCACAATGTACACGTGCGAGGTCTTGGCTTGGTGTTTCACCAATTATTCATATAAGGAGTGGTCCTTGTGCGTAAAATTCCAGGAGAACCAGAGATTAACATTAAATGCCGTTTCCTTGTCAGACTAGATAAATACTATGTGGCACATATGGGGACATTGTATACAAAGATCCTTGTACCAATAGGATGTGGTTTTGAGTCTGCTCTGTTAAAAGAGATACAATCAAGTCCATGTGTAGTCTATGGATGTTGGATGTATATCATTATTTAAATAAATTACGGAGCTAGAGAATTCACACGTCAAGTCCTTCCATGTTTTGTTTGTTTCCATTTAGAACCTGGGTTATTTGGTAGGAAGAAGAAAGGAGAAAGTCGGAGAAAGAGGTGAAAGTTTCTCTAAAGCATAGTCTCACATTCCCATCACTCCCGGCTTAACTTGTAATCTCTATTATTACTTTTTGTTGACTTCTCTTCACGTTCCTTTCCTTTGGATTTCCCTCTCTTCCCAAATAATAATGGAATGCACTTCTACTGTCTCAGGCCATCAAATATATCAGGAAATTGGTCACGCAATCTTCATTTTTTTTTTGTATATTTAATTAAATGTTAGGTTTAAACTCTGAACCCGAGTTGTGCGTTGACAGAATTCAGATATCATACGTTCTTAGTCAAATGATGGCTCGTCGTCTATTTGTACTTAGGAGGAAACCCCCGACCCTGTTATGCAGGTTCAGAATTCAGCTTATTTTGACGAAGCTTTTTAATTATCAACAAACATACAGAAATCAATCAGTCGCCAGTGATCGTACCCGGGAGGTTTCATTTGACCTCTGACCCGATTTTACTTATTTCCTGTGACATTTTGACCACAGTGCCGTGCAGTACATACAATAATACAACCTAATATTATAAAAGTCCATCTGACTCTACAGTCGGCAATCTGCCTCTGTTCTACTGAACCAACGAACTCACATTCACAATATGTTTTCCTTTTTGCGTTTGCTTTATGGAGGCCTGGGAATATTTGCTTTTTTGGGTCCAGACTCTGGTTTTCGGTTTTCGGTGCTCCTGAGAACCTTCCGGGCATTCTGGAGAGACTGGATACATGGCTAGATTGGATACATGCAATGAAATTTTGGGACTCAGAGATTGTTGTTCTTTTATGCATTGCATTTCTGTGCGCGGTGTGTACGTGGAAGGTTTGTGTGGTTTGGTGTATGCGTATTATATTTGAACCAACAATGCAATGCCAGGATAAACCCCTTGGGCAATTGGCAGGCAAGGAAAGGAAGCAGGCAGGCACGCAATAATTTACTAGAGATTTTTTGGCGAATAACTTATTTATACACATAAATATAGTACTAGGCGGGTTAAGTAGTTGCAGTCGCAGTCGCAGAGCTGTGTAGCGTGTGTGTTGTTCAACCCTCGGATTTAGTCTTCCTCCCGGGGAAATCTTAAAAAATAATTGGATAAGGACCGCAGAGTAGTTTCTTAATTAGGAAACTCCCGAAGGGATCAGGATTCGAACAAACAGGCTCAGGTTTTCAGAACAAGTACAAGTACACGTAATCCGCAGGCTCATGCACGTAGTACTTGTATTTTTTGAGGGAACAATTTTAGATGGTTGTTTTTTATTACAAGAAATATCGTCTTGTCGTATGTTGGTAAGAAGACGAGCCTTGAGGTCCAGTTTTTCAATTATACAAGGAATTCGTCTATTATTTTATGAATTTTGTTATGGAATATTTCCTCATATTTTGATTACAAAGTACGTCATTCAATTTTTTGGGTTCAAATCTGGTGGGGCTATGAATTAGAACACGGGAAGGTTTAAGTGTGAGCAACATTATTTGCGACGAGGACACTCGAGATACCCACTCACGAACTTTTTAGATGGATTTAACCCACAGCTATACCTGAAAAAGAGTTTTCTTCTAGGATTTAAAATTTTAGGGGAAAGACATTAAAAAGAAATCAAATTTTTGTACTTTACTTTTACTTTCTCGTTTAGTTTAAATGACTTGAGTAATAAACTGTATAGAAATAGAACAAGTATCTGTACGAAGTCAGTGAGTCACTAAAGAAGTGGGTGACCATTTCATTTCTTCTTTTGAAATCCTTCTCATACAATTTTATTTAGTTTTAACTGTCCTATCTTCCAAAACAACATTAAATTGTTGAAAAGCATGTGGATTCTTCTCTTTCTTTCTTTTTTCATGTATTTGTACGTACATCCAATGCCTCTGAGGGCTCAGACACTTACCTTAATCAAACGAAACTTTGACTTTCGTTTTCATTGTGAATCCGTCCGTAGTGTCGTTGTTAAACTGGTCTGCCTAGCGTTTGTTTGAGAAGATCACACCCGTTTTCTTTTGAACAATGTAAAACATGTGGATGAGGACAGGAAAAGGGAAAAGTCAGAAGAAAGTTATCCCAACTCACTTCACTTCACGGTTTATTGTCCGTAAAAAGTTTTACATAAAAAAAAGTTGGGTTTTGCCGATACTCTCCATCCCCACGCACCTTGTCCTTACTTTCATACCCATCTTTAGGGTGTTTCTCTTCTTTTTTGTACCAGTTATCTAATATCGGTGAATCTATGTCGTAGTCAAGAGTCAAAATGGCCGGACTGTGCATAATATTCAAAATACCGTATTTGCTTGTCATTCGATTTCATGTTCACGTCATTTGTAGAGATTCACTGGTAAGAGTGTCCGCATTGTAAAACAATCAGTGGCAATGTCAAACCTATTACATTTTTTAGCAGAAGCGTCTTGCATTATGGGGCCAAATTCGGCGTCATTTTGTCAAGCTTTACATTCGAGACTGACCTGCGACAAGTAATACTTCATGTTATGAATTCTGGACCTTGTTGGTACACCTTCTGTTTTCGTACTTTTCCTGCGTACTTTTGCTTTTCTCCTCCAAAAATATTCTATTTGCTAAAAAAAAACTGAATTTGTATTCTGGGGTCGGTAGGAGTATTGAGAATGCTAGGAAGGTTGTTTTTTCTCACTTGGTTTTTTGTCGGTCTGATGGGATTGCTTGCTTGGAAGTTTTCACCGACTGGAGAAAGCAGTCTCGGCGTCAGGTTGTTACTGCTCCTATGAGTATAACTAACAAGGGACACTTTCCACATGTCATAAGGTAGGGTCAGGTGGTATACATTTTTGCCCCTGTCTTGACTAGTACTGCGAAAATCAGTAGATGACTTAAGGCAACAAAATTATTTCGTATTTGCTGGTAGGAGCCATATTGGTTCCGTAGTACTGGTAGCCCTTATCATTGATAAGATAACTAGGAGTCCTCTCCCTGACAAAAAGATGATGAAGGCAATCTTGACTATGGTTTACAGTTAACGTCAATTAAATGAGGGTATTTTTCTATAATTTGACATCCGAATTTTGTCCCTTGTTAGGCCAGGACTACTACTTACAGACTTGACTTCCTTTTTTTGGGTTGAGTAGAGTAGATTGAGTAGAAAGTGGGGGTAGAGTAGACTAGGCAGGAGATTTTCGCTGCGTTCCTTTTACTGTTTTGACGTGGGACTACGTAGGTGCTAGCTACGGTTGATGAATGCACGCCTTGCTAGTGCACTACCGTCGTGCCGTGTTGGGACTACTGTGCGAAAACTGCTACTGTAAACAGGACGTGAGTTGAAGCTTGAATGAGTCTGGCGGATTCGACTCAGGGAATTCACTCCAATTCACTATATGTTCTGGTCGTCTCTGTATAGGTGATTTGGTCACAACTCACAAATATGAATATATCGAATTATACAGGGTATTCTACACCATACGAATAAGGTCGGATCACCTCTCGAAAGAAGAGAAAGGAAGCGCATGCATTCTTGTCTTTGAGCACTGGAACGTTCCGATAGAAATTACCTGTTGCGAAGGTCAAAATTTTGTAATTCTGTGGATGGATTGCGTTACTAGAAATTTACAAAATTTAGGTCAATTCGACAATCCTGATAGAACTTATAAGGTCCGGAATGTTCGTAGGGTTATTACCTCTCCGTTCAATTTTGGGACAGGTGTTCTGTTCCTATTCGGATTCCCTGTTTTGAAGATGTCGATAAATCCGGTTACAATTTTAGGAACATATTATCAAGTAAATATAATCTCATTAATTGACATTCACAGTATCGAATTCCCACACATTCGAGTATTTTTCGTGGTGAATGAGTTGGGAAAACACCTCTTGGGAAAGTACCTCTACATATTAGTAGGGCTCGCTACTCCCAAAAGAAAGTAGCAGATTTTGAGAAATGTGTCTGACGTCAATTTGTCAATATATTTTTCACACTTTGGTTTTTGTTCCTTGGGTTGACTGTCGTTCATTTTGCTAATTGTATGTTTATTGTCCGATTAAATATATTTTCTTTAACATATGATCTCAGGTTTATAGTATGTACTACCGATATCAGGGTTGGCTGGCTGAATAATGTAACAGTACGTGTTTGTTTGTGTGTGAGGTGAAAGAATGGGTATACTTGGACTTAGTACTTTCCCCACCGCGGTGAAAGATTCAATTCATAATTAAGTAAGTGCATTTGTGTTACTCCTGCGTGAGTATAGCAATGCGGTCTTGCACCTTGACTTATGACAATATTTGAATTTATCCGATAAGATCTGATACCAAAGGTTGATTGTGCGCTATTTCTCTAATTCGTGTTGCTTTTGGTGCAACAGAAATGTAAGACAGTCGTCGAATAACGTTTGTGTGAATATGTGATAATTAACAAGGATTAAACAAAGCAAAACATCAATAGTTCCGTAAGTTTAATTCGCTATACAAACTGTATATCTCACTTTAGTCGGAACACCTTCCGGTTGTGTCACCTGGACGTATAAGTTTATAAACTACGATCTGCACGAACTCCGCTAATGAAGTATTCTTGGTCGCTTTTCTTGAAAGGAAAATATCAGACGAAGTTTCTTAATTCATAGTTGCTTTGATATCAAAATTCTTGTTAGCGTATATAGCACTTGAAAGCATTCATAATATTGGGGGCAGCGATCCGTGGTCAATTAAGAAACTGTTAAGTTGCAATAAGTGGAAGTTCAAAAGTTTCTTAATAAGTTGGTGTATTCATTGAATCCGCCTTCGCCATTACTAAATTGCAATTATCCTTGTTTTGCAGGGTAACCGTTCTCATTTTCATACTAAAGTGGATATGAATTAATTTTTCAAAATAATATAATTCACACAAAATTTGAAAGTTAAATTTTCTATTGGGTCTTATGGATATCACCCTAATAGAAAGACAAAAGTCTGGAGACGAAACTACTATGTCTGGTCTAGGGATCGAACCACTGATAAAACGAATGAGCTGGACTCGCCTGTGCCACCCTGAGTTCACCTAAAGTAGTAACAAACATTTTAACCTTCTCCAACTTACGTCTTTCAAAGTGCAAAAAATTAGTCAAATCTGTCGTTTTTGTCACCACAGGGCAGGGATTTGCCTTTCAAATGTGACAGACGCGTGTTCGCATTCAGAACCAAGGGGCATATTTGAGAATCTGTAACCGAGCCAGGCGAGAAATATGCAATGTTGCATCAGATCTCCTTTGAAATTGAACTAAAAATATGACTCAAAACTATACTTTCCCTGGTAGGGTGCTGTTTCTGTTTGCTGCATGGACAGAAAAGTTTGTTTGAGTGACATGACAAGGGAAGGGTGATGAAGGAAGGCAAGGGCGGACGGAAATGAATGACAGACAGCTGAGGAGTGTTTTCCTTCGTGCCCCTGAATCTCTCTTTATTAAAGGCACTTGAAATTCATCCACACGTGATCGAACAATATTAATAGTTCCTCTAAATTGCCTTTCATATACCACATAGAACATAGAAACAAAATAAGAAACATGGGGTATTATAATATGGCAATGCTGACTTCAAGTTCAAATAATTTAAAGCGATCCTACACGTGTGTTACAGGAATTCAAATACCACAGCTGACAAATCCGAAAGACTCCTGAGTCCTGACTTCATTGAATCAAAGAATTTTACGTTATAGGCACTTCTAAAATTTGTTCAGGCCTGCTGCGAGGTTATGGCCTCCATCCGTGGAAAATTCAAATATTGCGCGCCGCTAAGCCGCGCGCATGGGATTATTCATTCCTACTTCAATTGAAGGAAACATTTTCTAGAACAATCGAATTGGCAACTTATTTATCTCACATTTCCATGCAGGCTTCTGATTATTCAAGTTAAATTCAAAACTTCGTTTCGAGCAGGTCCCTTTGCTGCCTGCAACATTTCAAGGGATACTTTAAGGAAGGGCTAGGCCCGGAGTAAATTTTGTTCTAACTTTCCTTTACTTTCAATGAAAATTGCTTACGA
>JAQFYE010002018.1:0-19752 GCA_034694305.1 Protaphorura glebata | reverse complement strand
CACTGAACAACTCATACATTTAATTACTTATTACTTTGACTTTCCTTTTTGTATTGAAATGTCTCTGGACATAATAGAATGGCAATAGATCAGTTCGGGTTTATCTGGAGTGCTTTGTGGAATGGCGAGAGAGTAGTCAAAATTAATCCGGATACAGGTATTTGAATTGACTTTAAATTTATCACATAATAAGCTTACTATTTTATTTTGAAAATTGACAGCACGAGTTGTGGATGAAATCAAATTCCCAGGAGTCAAAATTCCGACCTCCCTTGCCTTTGGTAGATACAAGGGTGAATTTGGGTTTTACATGACAACGGCATCCATCGGGATTGACCCCATTGATTTGATGGATGGTGGAAAACTTCATCATGTCAGCTTTCAGGGTGGTGAAGTTAGAGGATTTAATCCGGCTGCTTAAATACATTTTTTTTTTTTTTTTTTTTTTATGATGAACTTGGGCTCAGGAGACCAGGAGACCAAGTACTTAATTGACATAGCCAAAGGCCGAATCAAATTGTTTAAATACATTTAAATACTTGCAATATCAAGCGTTATCGTTATCGCCATGATACAACAATAACGATAACAGTACAATTCTACATATTATTACATAAGTTGAGACAAAATTTTCAAACTGCACCTGACAGAAACGACTAATTATGAATAGATTATGACAAACAATGTGGAACTCATATCGCGTCGTCTTTGTTTTCCCCTGAGCGCTCCCATGGCTCAAATTACCTCACTTCTACTCATATCAGACGGCAAATGTAAATCGCACAGCCTTTAATTTATAGGTGCAAAATATGGATAAATATTTACTTGGTAGAATTTTTAGAAGGTTCTTGAATATCACACATGCAGGATTTCCCTGATTTCTCAATTCTGAAAGGAAATTCCTCACAATGTCTGTGCATTGCGACATTTCGAAGGTCATGTTACATAAGTATTTAAAATTCAATTTATTCGTTTACATTTTTTCTCAGTCCATATACGACTACCGCGTTCATTCGATGTCGTGCTACACATTCGAGCTAAGATACTTATTTCAGGCTGAAGAGTCTGAGACTTTTAAACATTAACCCTAATTAACGAATACCTTGAAAACATTTCTACACAAACCATCTCTTCTTATTCCCAAGTTTCGCGCAGTTCCACGGCGCGTCAATAAGAAGTTGGGCAGTCACTCGAAATAATTAAATGTTTGTCAAATCTGATAATTTCTTCTTATTTATCCAATTGTTCGTGAAAACTTTTAACTAGAAAACAATTTGTTTTGTACAGAGTCCCTCGGTTTGAGCTCAAGTGACGCAATTTCGGTATAATAAATACAATGAGCGGTAGCGCAGTAAATATATCGGTCGAAATGATGTGAATTGTGAACCTGCATACTGGGATTGATGCAGTCATCCTCATAGCAATACACGATAAGTCATGATTCGAACACAAATAGAAGGCAATAATTAATTTCAAATTCTAATGATCTTAATCTTGTTTCATTTTAGTCAGAAAAGAATAGTCATGGACTCAATGTACAAGCCAACATCTCACCGTATCCATATTTCGAAATTATATGATTTCTCAACCATGTACCTGAATTAACCCCTGCCGCACACTTCTGACTTCTCTCACATGAAACACATTTCCTTGGAATGAGTGTGTACTTACAGTCTCTTTTGATTGCAAATATTTTCTCACAATGATCACATTTAAATTTCTTATCTTCAGCCTTTGAATGATGACGAAGATGATGAACTTTCAAGCCTTGCTTGTCAAGATATAGTGTTTCCCGCGTTACTCACGCTCAATATATTATCCAGTATGGGTGAACAAGTGGGATTTTGAACCTGAACGACTTGCATAGTTTTTTTTCTACATCCCGGTTCCTTACAATTGAATTCTTTTTGTTTAAGATTCTAATTAGCCAAAGTCGCTCGCTCGGTCGTTCGTTCACAAGTGTCGTTGCCAAAACGCTTTCGCTTGCGTTCTCCCTTTTGTTCCGGAGTCTCATTTAGTCGCTTGTGTTCGATTGTCTTGACCATTCGTTGTGTTGACGCTGCCTGGGCATCTGTCTTCATACCTTTGAAATTTGACCCCGAAGGGTCATGTGACTCTTTTGATGTATTAATTTTGGACTTTTCAGCTATCTCTTCGATGTGAATATATTCCTTGTTATCAACAAATTCGGAATTTATAGACACCCGACAGGTATTTGTAACTCTTCCGGAGTTAAAAGACGAACGAATTTAATTTCATAGCGTTTCGTCTGAATATTTTCTGAAATTTGCGGTGTCGAAAGTCAGAAAAACTTGGAGTTGGTTGGTTGTCATCAGGCTGACCATTTTTGAAAATTCGAAAACCGGGACACCCAAAAAGTGTCATTCTCTCTACACAGAATTTATTTTTGAGCCTATTCTCTCTACACAGAATTCATTTTTGAGCCTATTCTCTCTACACAGAATTCATTTTTGAACCAATTCTCTCTACACAGAATTCAAATTGAAAATCGGCCCGGAGGGCCGAGATTTTTTTACTTTCCTTGACAACATAACGTAAAATGTGGACAATTCGGCACATACTCACTGTAAGTTGGAGTATAACATTGATAATCGGCCCGAAGGGCCGAGATTTTTTTAATTGCATTTTTGATTGCACTATGTTTGTGCAAAATATACTAAAAACCGGGATTCTCGGGACAGAATTTCCAAAACCGGGACTTTATCGGGACGCCAGGACAGGCATTGAAAACAGGGGCGATCCCGGAAAAACCGAGATGGATGGTCAGCCTGGTTGTCATTATAGTCTGAAGTGTAAGATAATGCTTCTGTTTGCGTTGGATTGTTGAACATAACTACTGCCATGCACGGCCGGTTGATTGTGAATTAGCATAAGTCCCATTGGAAACACCGTTCTTTCGTTTTCATCGGCAGTCAATGTCGCCATCAGGACCTCATCACCGGATCATATATATTTCTGAGTCTTCTTTCATTTTAACATCAATTATGCCAATCAGTCCTGATGACCTCCCGTTTTTGTTTCTGAACCGACAACAAAACTCAATAAATATATTGAAATATATTTATGAAAATATTTGTCCTTTTTGCGTTTCGGAATTTGAATGGCTTTCATCATTTTGATTGGAATGAATCTTGATTAATGCCAGAAAAGTCAGGTAATTTCCCGTCCGTGTCTGTGCCTGTTCTCATTCCAAAATCCATTTCATCCATGGACTTCTTCATTTAACAATCAATATAATTATTTACTAATTTTAATTAAACATTTACAAAAATCAATCTTCAGAAGACTTCAAGTTTCCCAGTTCTAAAAAATTGAACCTCTTACAAGGTACACTCGTGACCTGCACCCTGCGTTTGGCAAGCGGACCCAACTTTTTGGGTAACTTGGGTCACCCGAATGATGAATCTAAAAAACTTTTTTTGTCAAAGTGAAATTCTAACCCGCAGGAGGTCATCAAAGGTCAAATCCGGAGGAAATACACGTGGGTTAATGGGTGGGGCTTGGTGAGGCCTGAGGATGTTTTCTACATGTAGTGAGAATACGCTGACGTTCTCAAGAATATTCTCAAGAAGGCAAATTCTCGCGACTTTTACAACCCTAGTTTCTTGAATTCAGTAATAAATCTTCAATGAAAAAAAAATATAATCCACAGTAATAACAATTTAATTTAAAAATCAGATAATCTGAATTGTTTTATTTCAGTAAGAGATCAATATCGTCACCACATGTTATGTTAAACATCAAAATCATATGATTTCTTAATCCTGTACGCGAATTAAACTCTCCCGCACAATTCTCTCATATGAAACGTTATTCCTTAGAATGAATCTTGAAAGTGACTTACAATCTGTCGGGATTGCAAATGTTTTCTCACAATGGTCACACTTGAATTTCCTTTCCTCATACGTCGAGTGCATACGAAGACGATGACGTCTCAAACATTCCTTGCCAGCATAGCGTTTCCCACAATACTCACACTCAATTGTGTCTCCAGCCGAGTGTGAGTCGTCATATGCAAATTATAACGAAAAAGACTTGTGAAGCTTTTTTCACATCCTGGTTCTTTGCAATTGAATTTTTTCTGTTCAGCATGGGTTCCCATGTGACGTTGCAACGCCGTGATCGTTGACAAGGATTTTCCACACTCCTCACACGTCCTCTGTTCAAGATTCTTTTCTGCATGACGTGCTAGCCTGGTAGCTCTTTGCTTCGAACTCTCATTAGCCAAGTACTTCCTCTTGCTTTCTGCTTGACGTGCTAGCCTGGTAGCTCTTTGCTTCGAACTCTCATTAGCCAAGTACTTCCTCGAGCTTTCTGCTTGACGTGCTATTCTGGCAGCTCTTTGCTCCAAAGTCTCATTAGCCAACTGTTTTCTGCGACGTTCTTCTTTACCAGCAAGCCTTGCCTTTCGTTGCTCTTCAGTCTCACATGCCGAATTCCATCTTCTGAGTGCAAGTCTCTCGGTTCTTTGTTCACAAGTCTCGTTAGCAAATTGTTTTGGTTTGCGTTTGGTTCTTCGTTCAGGAGCCTCATTTTGTCGCTTACGTTCACAGGATTCTCTTGACCATTCCTTGTTTTGACGACGCGTTCGCTCTTTCGGCGTCTCTGTCTTCATACCTTTGAAATTTGACCCCGATGAGTCGGGTGACGTTTGTACTGTCTCAATTTTTGTCTTTTCAGTTATCTCTACGATGTGAATATATTCTTTGTTGTCAACAAATTCCAAATTTCTAGAGACGCCGACAGGTATTTGTGACTCTTCCAGACTTTCGTAAAAACGACCAAAATTAATTTCAGACTGTTTTGTTTCAATATTTTCTGAACTTTGTGGTGTCGAGAGTTGAAAAAAACTTGGGGTTCCCTCGTTGTCATAATAGTCTGGAGTGTAAGATAATGCTTCTGTATGCGTTGGATTGTGGGACATGACTACTGCCTCGGCCGGTTGATTGTGGATTAGATTGAGTCCCATTGGAAACAACGTAGCTTCGTATTCATCGTCAGTCAATGTTGCCATCCAGAATTCACCTGATTCAATTTCTAAGTCTTCTGTAATTTCAACGCCAACGCCATTCAGTCCTGATGACCTCCTGTTCCTATACCACCAAGAAAATTAAAAAATATTATTAAAAACAAATATGAAAATATTTCTCCATTTTGAAAATTTACATTTCGGAATCTGAATGGTTTTCATCATTTTGACTGGAATCCTCGATAACGTCTGAAAAGTCAGGTAATCCGCCCTCCGTGTCTGACCCCGATCTCATTCCAAAATCCATATCATTCATGGACATATCTACAATCAACAATCAGTATAATTAATTTAATTATTTACTAATTTTAATTAATCATTTACAAAAATCAGCCATCAGAAACTGAAAGAGTTTGCCAGTTTTAAAAAAGAAGTGCATATAAAGTCTCGCGCCGAGCCCAGTCTAAATAATTTTTGATTCAGGATTTTGAAAATTCAATACCTCATTCAACATCACCACTTGTCAATACTCACGAAGTGTCCGCAAGTACGTCCTTGACCTCTGACCGGTTTCGTGAACTGATTTCCTATTAAATTTTGAACCACAATTTCTAAAAATGAGATCGGCCATCCTATTTCTAAATTACGAGTGATTAGAAGGGGAGATTATCAGGAAGATGTCCGTTGGGGATGTGAAGGGGAAAATGTATTCTTGAAATAGATGATACGTTTCCTCAACGAATAGGTAGAGATGAGTGATGTAGCTGAGGATGACCGTTGAAGATACAAATTTTTTATGATAAATCTTATGAAATCATAGCCTCTCTCCTACCTAACTCTGAAGTCAAGTCAGTCATCCTAGCCATGAATAGAGAGAAAAGTCATCCATTTTTCACAGCACGACTTTATTTTTGATGAACAAAAACTTAAATGACGATAATGAATAATTGAATAAATAATGTTGGTAACAAAATAAAACGAATTGAGATAAATTATGGCGAACGAATAAACAAACAAACAAACAAAACCAAACAAGCATGAAACAAAATTATCTGTGTCGACGATTCACTGACGACGATAATGGTCACCCATATCCCTATACAGTTGAGGAGGATACTCAACCGTTTTACCTGAGGAATAATAGGATCGTGACTGACGAAAGCGTCATCCAAACCCACAGTGAACTCTTGGTAGCCGCTAAGAAGACTTGGTGATAGGGAACGTTGTCCAAGTTCGCCAAAAGATTCTTCATATGGGACTATCACTTCCTGGGCGACTTCAAATGATGGGGGGTCGGGTTCTTGGGAGATATTAGCATTTCCAACTCCATTTGGGTTTAAACGAGATCGTCCAATGATAATAAAGGAATTATCTGGTGATGGGATAAGGTTGAGTTTATCTTCTTTTTCCAAATTCACCAACTCAATTGTCCTGTTTGTCTGAATGGGGTTTATTCCGCAGTATTGGAAGTTGTTTTGAACAATATCTCCGTCTGTAAATCAGTAAATCAAAACAATAAAATTAAATAAAACATTCCCTGGCGCTGGGACTGATGATGGACCGACTGAAGGCCGTCGCCTGGCAATCAGAATAAGTCTAGATGATGCGGCGCCGGTTTCACCACCAGTTTCTGAGGAAGTGTAAATTCTTCCTCGTCGTCTTCGTGGCGGCTGATCGTCTTCTAATTCTGAGCTGCTCTGTTGAGATTCCTCAGTGGAAGCGAATTGCTCTCCGTTCACTCGTCTTCTCCAGCGGTCGTCGATTCGTTGATAGTATTCGGCTTCGTCATTCTCATAATCCGAATAATCGCTGTCGCGTCTTACGTCTTCTCGTCATCATCCTCTTCTGAGTCATTTGTAACTATATTGGCATTCACATTATCTGCATCTTCATTTTCATCTTCGTTTTCTTCGGCGGTGTCGTACGATTCAAATCCCCAACCTTCGTAGAGTCTTTTCTTGTCTTTGTCATAGTTGTCCCATTTCCCTGAGATAGCTGGGAGAAGGGTATGATGACCATGTGAACTCACCGAAAATAAATAGAAATTAGAATATTAATTTCAAATCTCAACTCTACAAATCTTTCACGAAACTACTTCAAAAATACTCTGCTCAACTCATATTGCAAAAAAAATCACCGTCGCGGATACCATAAAAGTTTGAGTGACCTACCTAAAGTTTCAAAGTACCTTTGAAGTTTAGGTGACGACTGAAATGATATATAAAATCAGTTGGTCAAATTCTTTAAAAAAAGTCGACAGAAATACATTCTCGTGGTAAGGAGAACTGATAGATTCGTCACATCAAAGGAAACGGCTGTGGTGGTACGGGTGGTACTCATTCACCGCTCGAGGCTTTTCTCAAATAATTTTTCTGTGAATTCTAACTTCATCATCCTTCGCGTCCTTTTTTTATTGTTTTTCAGAACGGCCATTTTGTTGTACATCGCTCATAAATATAACTTCTTGACGTCCCACTTTTTTATAGCATGCGTCCTTCTTCTAATCTAAAATTTTTGCTCTTGCGCATGAAACGAGATTGTCATGTAATTATAAATATGCTATTCCAGACTCTGAGAAAATTCATAAGATGAGATGAGATGCTCCTTGAGATTTAGTTTCCTCTTGCATCGTGTTCTAGTTGGACGTTACTTGCTTACATTCAAAATGTTTGATTGTCCTGTTTGTGCATTAGTTCTTGACTGTCCCAATGAACTTGATAATCATTGGATGACAGACCATGTGTTTCCTCTCGAAAGGAATAAAATTAAATGTGCTCTGTGTGATCATCACGCTGATGATGTCGAAGCTCTACGAGTGCATACACTTCATGTTCATATGGATGAGCCGTCTTCTTTTAGTAGAGGAAGCAAGCGCGCTCTCGAGGATCAAAGCAATACCTTTCCGAAAAAAACTGTCACTCTATTATGTTTTAGCCGCGAGTGCTTTTCTCACGATTATAATGAGGTCCGTTGTGAGTTCGACTGTCACTCAAGTGAAAATGAAAGTGGGAGAGAAAATGAAATTGTCATATATCTCAAAGAGAAATATTGCCCTCTTTGTGATATGTACTTTAAGACTGCTGTTGATCAAGAGATTCATTTTTTTGAGAACCATCATGAATTCTTTTCTTCAACTCAGCGTGGACTTGGTTTACCGTTGCCTGATGATATTCGAGTCAAGAAAATCCATGGACGGCAAAATGGGGCGGTTGCAGTATACGAAGCTGAGATTTTTGATGAAGGTAATTCCAAGTTTGATGACTTCAATGTTAAGTCAATGTTTAAAATTGTTGAAGCTAATGGAGACGGCGCTTTTTCAAGTTTTTCCATTCTGCTCCTATGCTCATATTGACCTTCATCATAGTATGATAGACACAGTCTGGGATTTGATGATTAAAATAAAAAAAATAAAAATAAATACACGTTTACTTCAACTCTGTACTTGTGTAAAGTTGGACGTCCGCACAAGCACGGGTCATATCACACTAGAGAAGTTGGCTTTAGCGCCATCTCCGACTTTTTAAGAAAATTCTGAGTGCACCGCACCGATATTCAAATTTAGAGCCGGTCTTCTCTCACAAGCACTCTAGATCTCTTCATCGGAGGCAACACACTACGGGGAACGGATCCTATGTAGTGTGAAGACCTGGTACCGTACAACACCGAGCCATACCAGGGATTAACCCAACCAAAGCTAGCAGATAGAGAAGCACGCCTAACCTAACAAGGTTAAGCGCGACATACCGGACTCCACTAACCAGGCTTGGCCAAACAATTTGATTCAGCGATAGATGTTTTCGAGACAACAAAGTCGGGATGGACTTTAGAGTTCATTAAATCATTTCAGTTTGTGATAAGCACATATCGTCCGCTAGGAGGTGCGTCATATGTCGAGCTTCCCTTTCCGCTTCTTAAGATGCATTCTCTCTTGAATATTAATAACTCGGAGATAAGTGTTAACAATTCGCATCATAAATGCTTCGAATTGTCTGTTTTGGCTAGTGATTGTATGGCTGGGTTGAAAGGATAAAATCGTTATAAACAAGATAAAAAGGTTGAATCATATACCAAGTCCAAAGTTTAATTTAATGATAAAGGATTGAAATGTCCAATGACACTGGAACAATTGCCAAGATTTGAGAAATTGAATGGAGATATCTCATTGACTGTAATCGGGTATGAAGATGAGGGTAAGTTTGATTGTGATAAAGCTCTCGAAAAGGGTATGCAAATAGAGAGAATAAGAAGAACTATGATCAAGCTAAATTCGACGCTTCTATATGATTCTGCACAGAAGAAAAAGAAACACATTGATCTGCTTCTCCTTACAGTGGGAAATATAAGCCACTTTGTGCTAATTAGAAGTCTAGAAGGATACCTGTATACTCCGGGTGCTAATGCCAAACATATTTGTCGAAGTTGTCTTCAATATTTCACCAGCGATCGAACCTTAGCTGATCACCAAAAATATTGTACCACTATAGATAGTCAGCGAACATTTTTCCCTCAAGAACCATATCTCAGCTTTAAGAGTTGGAAAAAGACTCAAGATGTTCCCTTTAGGTTATATGCAGATTTTGAGGCGTTCCTTCCAGTATGTGGGACCTACGATTCTAAGATGATTGGGTCGGTGAAAGTGCAACAACATTTACCAAACGGTTTTAATTATGTATGCGTCAACTTCAATGGGAAAGTAAGAGCATCAAAAACTTATGGAGCCAAGAGTAGTAACGAAGACGTGGCCTTAGCTTTCATTGAAGCTATTGATCATGAGTGTGAAGAGTTACGATGGGAATTGTCTGAACACCAGAAATATACTAACGTAAAGAATATGACAATAGAAGAAAAATTCTGGGAGCGATCAGTGAAAAGTGACTCTTGTTTTTTCTGTAAAAGGAAGTTCAGGCCCGAGGGTGGGATCGCATGTCAAATTGTGAGACATCATCGTCATCTACCGGATGAGAATGGAGACTACAATTTTCTGGGTCTTGCTCACGCTCACTGTAATTTGGGGTGAAAGTTAAATTTCCGGTCTTCATCCACAACTTTGGAAGGTATGTATTAGCATAAGAAGCGTTAAAGAGATGGTGTTATAATTGTATCAATTTTCCATTTGTTTTCAGCTACGACTTACATTTTGTAGTAAAATCGTTGAGTGCCCTACGCAACAAAGGAATTGTAACAAAAGCAGAAGCTATCCCCCGTTCTTCAGAAAAATTCCTGTCGTTGTCTTTAAATAAGGATAAAGTATTCTTGGACAGTCTTCAGTTCACTGTCTACGGTCTAGATAAATTGACCAAAACACTATCGGAGGATGGAACGAATGGGAAGTTTCCAATCGTACGAGAAGTATCTAAAGAATATAGAGATGGTGGTGCTGATGTCAACCTGTTGTTTGAGAAAGGCGCCTTTCCATATAGTTTGATGAAATCGGTTAAAGATTTTGACTTGGATAGTTTGCCAGATGCCAAGTGTTTCTATAATGATTTAACAGAAAAACATATCGAGCCTGAAGTCTATAAACATGCACAGGAAGTTTGGACAAGTATCAAAGTTAATAATATGGGCCAATACCAAGATATTTACTGTACCCTTGATACAGCCTTGCTAGGTAATAATATTGATTATTTTGAAGGTTATTGATGTAGCAAATACTTACTATAGTTCATTCTTACAGCTGATATTATGGAATCGTTGAGACAATTAATGATGGAATCATATGGATTGGATTTAGCACATTATTACAGTCTTCCAGGATTAGCTTGGGATTCTTGTTTCAAGATGAGTAAAGTAAAGCTGGACTACATTAAGGATCCAACTCTTCATTGCTTTATTGAACATTCCATCCGATGGGGCTACGTTTCCACTGGAAGGATTTGTGCTTGTTGAGCAAATAATCCTTACATGCAGCATGAATATAACCCAAAGGAAGAGACATCTTATCTTCTCTATATTGCTGCGTGAGCATTCTTAATTAAGTAATTTCTAAGAAGAAATATGATGATTCACATATTGATTTACTTTAGAAACAACTTGTATGGATTGGCGATGAGTTGTCATCTCCCGACTGGAAATTTGAAGTGGGTTACACCTGAATCACATCCCAGCCATTGGAAAGTAATAACTGAAGATCCTGATGCTTATTTGATAAGTCTAATTGATGATTCAGACCATGGTTTCATGATGGAGGTTGACATAAAAATACCTACTGAGCTTCATACAAAGTTCAATGACCTCCCTCCAGCGGTGACCAAGAGATGTGTGAATGAGAATGAAATCTCTTTGAGTTATCAGAAGCTGTTAATTCACGACTTGAAAACAAATCCAGCAATGTTCAAATGTGAGAAGTTAATTGGCGACCTATACGATAAGAGAAATTATATTGCTCATTCTAGAGCACTAAAGACATACGTAGAAATCGGATGTCAGATAACCAAAGTTCATAAATGTTTAAACTTGCAGTTTAAGCTAAACGAAATTGTAAAAAATGTTCGCACCGCGTTGGGTGCGTTTCTTAAAATTGCAAGAAATGTTCGAGATCTTGTATCCCAATTGTAAAAGATGTTCAAACCCGGAGATCCGAAATACAAAATGTTCGGACCCGCGCGGGTTGTAATCTGAATAGTCACGACTCCCTCAAGTTGCTTGAACTGTATTGGGGAAACCCGAGACCTATTTGTTTAAATGCTTATAAAAGGCCTTAGTGGTTTTCTGTGTGATTCTAACTTGTTCAACTGAGCTCCCATAGACTATGAGTCAAGTGGAATGAAAGATTGCTTAAACCGAGAAGTACAATTTTCTGGCTTCTTGCGAAAGCCTTTTATTACTACACTAAAATTGACTCTGTACAATATGAGACAACACATAGGTGAGTTTCAGACTCCGATTGAGAAGCTCGGGCAATCTTGAACTCTGAGTTAACGACTCGTTCTGACAAGCGCATTACTTGCTTTTAGCTCGGACAGTCAAGAACTGAAGTATAAATTTACAAACCGCCAAGAGGAGCACTGAAGGTCCTCCTACTTAGCCTTGGCCTTCTGGCCTGTAATCATCAAAACTAAAGTCACGCCAGTCCGGCATTCCTCCAGGCCATAGAAAGAAAAGAACAGGAAAGGACTGAGACAGCCCTGGAATCTTACATTTCATACAAGCGTTAATTGGAACTGCGAATGACCGGCGCCGGTGTGACCTACAATGATTAGAAACTGAATAACTGAAAAGAATGTCATCAATAGGATGCGCATATACGACTAACAAAGGAATAGAATATAATCTCTCGAATGCGGTTATACGACTAATAAATGTGTAACATTCCGTGAACAGCATGCGAGTATACGACTATTAAATGAATAGAATTCCAAAATGAAGAATTCCTAGAATTTAAGTTGAATATCATAAACTGATCAGTCCAAGTAACTTCCAAGCATTTTTGCAAAATGCGAACAATAAAGTATTGAGATTTGATCAATCGCCGTGGATGAAGAAATTCATAGATTTCAATACCGCAAAAAGGAAGTTGGCCAGAAATGATTTTGAATTTTTTTTTGGAAACTTCTGTCTAACAGGTTTGTTTTATCTAATATCTTCACTCGCTCAAATTAGACTAACAGCGTCTTTTTCTACAATGAATTTAGCTGTTTCGGTAAAACTATTGTACAAGTTCGAGATCGACAAAATGTTAGAATTGTTGGATCGGATAAAGAATGCTTCATGTACACAAAGAAGCAAACTTTACTAAAAATTATACCGATTGACGATGATACTCATCTCTTCTTGATGAAGAAAAAAAATTATGTTGAATAAATCTATTCTGGTTGGTGCTACCATATTGGGTATATCAAAGACTAATGCATAACGTGCACTATAAGTTTATGCAAAAGGAATATGGTGATCGATGTAGGCTTGTATACACTGATACTGGTGAGTTATTTCACGAGTTATTTCACGGTGAGAAATAATTCAAAATACATTGCGGACTTGAACTAATTAATCTCTTGTCTTTATAAGATCATTAATATATCATATCAGGACTGAAAACGTCTATGAAGACATGAAAACACATGGGGATCATTTTGATATGCCTGAGTATTCCCCTGAACATCCAATATTCGGAAAGTTTTATGATCCTACAAATAAAAAGGTGCTGGGGTGTTTCAAGGATGAAGCTGCGAATTCTGTCATCACCCACGTCGCGGCGCCTCAACCGAAAATGTACCTGCTAAAACGAATGACAGTAGACCAATATAAGAAGACGAAGGAGTACTTAGTAAATCCAGATGGAACACACAAGATGAAGGTTATCGGTACAAAGAAAGCAAAGGGAATCTCCAGTACAGCTGTGGAGAAAAGAATTCCAATCGAAGATTACTCTGAAGTCTTGGAATCTAACGTGCAAATATATGCAACAATGAGAGGTATACGCAGTAAGCAACATGTTTTACATACAGAAGTTGTAAAAAAAAAAGCTTTGAATGGATATGATAGCAAGAGATTTGGCATGGATTTTGTGAATAGTTTAGCATTCGGCCATGTCGACATTCCTATATACGAATAAATATACATTAATTCTATCTTTAAATGTAATGTTTGCTTATTATCATATTATTTGTCCGTTCTCCGGCTCCCCATCCCGGCCCCGCACCCCGGCTCCCCTCGGCGGCGGCTCTCCCTAGGGCTTGGGCGCGGTGGACGCGATGGAGAAAGCGCGAGGGGTGCGCGGGGGAACGGCGGGTGGAAGGGCATTAAGCGAGGAGCGCTAACTTAAATATAGCATATAGACGTAGTAATAGACTCAGTACAATTCATTCCACCTAGCTTGACGCATAGCAAGTATGGCTTACGAATATCTTGATTGGGCATTGAAAGCACCGTTTACAATGGTTATTTCTGGAATGACTCATAGGGGCAAGAGCACACTCACGTCAGATATACTTACGAGAAAGAATGAAATTATTGAGGTCGATATATCCATATACCGGTCGATTGATCCAGTACTTTATTGCTACACTGAGCCTCAAGCAAAGCTGTTTGCAAAGTTGCAGAAACTCGTACCAGGGATTGAATTTCACAAGGGATTACCAGAAGAATTCCCTGATGGAACCGATAATCCGTCCATTGTGGTGCTGGATGATCTTATGCATGCGGCTGGCAAATCTGACGATGCCAGTGCTGCCTTTACTAGAACCAGTCACCACCAAAATGTATGTATTGTCATGCTTATTCAAAACTTCTTTTTCAAGAACTTGAAGACAATGACTGGGAACTGTCATTTGACAATTATGAAGAATTCTCGTGACTCCTGCTTCCTATCTTGTCTCGGACGTCAAATGAATGGAGGTCGTAAAAATACTGTTCTAGATGAAGCCTATGAGAACTCTATGCAAAAGGCTCATGGATATATATTTATAGATTTGAGGCAGACGCAAGATGATCGATATCGAATAAGAAATAATATATTTCCAGAAGATTGCACTGTGTATTCAAGTTAATAAATTGAGTTTGTTCATTCTTAAAATGTTCTTGAATTTCTACAAGTCTTTGCATATATCTATTTAATTCAGAAAAGAGCGCATGAGCATTCTTTGAATTAACCTGAATATAATCATCATCTTGTAACAAATTAAGAATTTGAGTTTTATCATTGTATTGTTGTGTTGCGGCAATTATGGCTGAAGCTAGAAGCGGCAATGTGTCGGCTGCCGAACAGTCACGACGAACAGTCATAGGCGGTTCTATTTTTTTCAGATTTATTCTTTTTTCCTTTCCCTGATTTATTCCTTTTCCCTTTCCCAGATTCATTTTTAGCAAATCGAGCACCAAGTTTCATCTTGCGAGCTACATCCTTCGCCTTGCGCTTCTCAAGTCTGATTGTGTCCATCAAATTCTTTCGTTTCTGAATTTCTTGCTTCTTGTTCTCCTTTCTCTTTCTCTTCTCTAATTTATTCCTTTCCAACTCCTCGCGCTTCAAAGTTCTAATAGCACGACCCAGTTTGATTTTTTCCTTCTTTGTCAAAATTGGAAGATCTTCAAATACTGATGAAGGTTCTGGTAAACTTGGATAAGTAATTTCGTCTGCTGGAGAAAATAAAATAAAATAAGAAAATATTCAAGAATTTCACTTGATTGACTATTAACTATTAAAATTTAATTTACCGAGAGAGATAAGTTCTACAAATTGGTTCTCATTTATTTCTCCACTAAAAGTTTAGAAAAACAACAAGTTGTAAGTAATTTGAATGATTACAGAAGACTGACTACAAAACACTAACTTACAAAACCAAAGTTGGGAGGTGAAGGATTTTCCCAAACTCTCCCCGTAACGTCTTCTCCGCGAACAAAGCTATTTCTAGGAATACGATTAGGTACTCATAAGTCCACATATATTACACTCACAAATAGTAGAGTCACAAATAGAAATACTTAGAGAGCTCTTTTTCCTGGAACAGAGACGACTCATCAAGTCTCGAATTAACACCAATGCACCCATCTTGACGTGTAGATTAAGAATGATCGACTACTTGTAGCTGCTGCTCATAAAAAGACTCGCTCACATAGTCTCCATTCGATGTACCAAGCTTATACATTCTTGGCGTTGTCTCGACTATTTTGTCTAATATATACTATATTTTGTCTACTATATACCTAACCCAAACCATGGTTTTTTACAAAATTTTGAAAATTATTTTTATTTTTTCAATTTTTTATTAAATTAAAAAATTTTGAATTTTTTTTTTGAATTTTTGGAATTTTTGGAATTTTTAGAAATTGCAGAATAATTCATGATAGTCCGGAATACTTTTGGACCGAATTGGAAAAGGAATCGAGCAAACTGTACAAGTGGGTTGGAGAATTGTACCTCGAACTTCACAATGAAACTTACACTTCACAGGTAGGTATCGTTGGGTGTCCAAAATTTGGACACATGCCCAAAATTGGGATATATTGAATTAATATCTTTAAAAATTGTTCCCTTTCTTCATAAATAGGCCAAAATCAAAAGGTACAATCGAAAATGTGAATTCCTAATGAGTGAAGTCGAACTTCTAGTTGCAATGCTAGTGCTGCTAGAGCTGCCTGGATCTTGCGCTGAAATCGTGACAACAGATGCATGGAAATTGCAAATCGTTCTTCCTAACATACGATTCTGCTTGAAGCTGGAACAGCAAATAGAGCTGTTTACAATCCGCTATCCTGGGATGTGAAAACAGTGATTTCCAATCGACATCCCACCGGCTCACCCATGACTGGACCGAACACTCATGTGGTGACATTGGATGCTGCTGCGACCGAGGACTCTGGCGAGGGTTACTTTTGAGTACCCAATATGTTCTCTGCAACTCTTGTCGACTTGAAAGCATCTGGTTATACTCAGCTCGCTGCCATTGCGCCAACCAATCCTGTCACCTTTTCAAGTAAGTCATTCCAAAATACTTACTAAAGCGCTTGTTAGCATCGATACGCGCATCGTATTTTCAAGCGTAATTGCTCTCTAGATCCTCCATAAGATTCTCTACGAGATGCATATCTCACTATTTTGTATGACATCCCGGATTGAACGGTCCGGGGACTGAGGACCCTTTACAAAGATAATGTCATTACCGCATGTATTGAATGTATTGATTGTATTGAATTGTATTGAATTGTATTGAATAGTATTGAATACCAAAAGACTAGATGCAGACCTTAGACAAAGAAATATAATTCTGTCAAATCCAGGTGATGAGGAATCCGAGAACGTCAGCCATCAACTTGAATATCGAATATATGCGTTAACTTGAATATCGAATAAATGCGTTGTCAAATGTATTGAATGTATTGAATATACTGAATTTCCAACAGGTTTTGGGACAACCTCGACATACAGCAACGGATTATTGCGATTGACGGTGCAAAATGCTGGAAATCCAACGGAGACCTTACATTTCACTGGACCGAGTGGAGTGGAACAAGTTGTTTATAACGATCGCCTTGGAACTGGAACAACTCCGGCCACACTTTACCTCTACGATGATTTGCCAATGTTCTGGGATACTTGGGATGTGATCAGGCCCGGACTGGCTACCTACCGGCGCTGACGGCGACAACATTATAGTAGCATGGTGCGGAGGACGCGTTTCCTCCATGCCCCTAATGTTAAATTTCTTGGGGCGCACTCTGCAAACGCCGCATTGCCACAATGGCCAGTCCGGGCCTGGATGTGATGGACTACCATTTGGAAACCCGACACCTTCCAACATTTACCGCCCAGCCAATATTCCAAAGCTTTGCACCTGGACCAATCGTCGGTGATTTCAAATGGAGTGGAACCTTTGGGAATGACAGCACTGTTCAGAGATATTGTATCATCAGAGCTAATTCACCAATGGTGGAATATTATTTGGTTGTGGATTGGAAGGAATCACACAAGTTTTTAAAGGTGGAGTTCCCAGTCGATGTACTTTCGAGAGATGCGACGTATGAAATTTAGTATGGGCATGCTAAGAGACCCACGCACATTGATACTTCATGGGATATATGGCCATGTTTGAAGTCTGTGGGCACGAGTGAGTTATGAGCTTACCTAGTAAAAAATCGTTGTCGAGGTTGTTTGGATTGACAACGTACCTATTAGGTAAACTCATTCTGTCGAAGGAAAAAAATTCAAAAAAAAGA
Source organism: Protaphorura glebata (assembly GCA_034694305.1). Lineage (NCBI taxonomy): Eukaryota > Metazoa > Arthropoda > Collembola > Poduromorpha > Onychiuridae > Protaphorura > Protaphorura glebata. Next base: position 2,111 of record JAQFYE010002018.1, on the reverse strand, counting down.
CGGCTCAATTTTGTTTGCTAGTACAGTACGATCTTACCTATAGTAAAAACGCGTTGTCGATGTAATTTGGTCTAACCTATATTCTGTTTCCAGATGGATGGATATCTCTCAGGCCAACAAAGGAGTGACTTTTATAACTTATTCCAAGTATGGGCGGCATGTGAGAGATAACATCGTCAAGTTGTCTCTTTTGAGGTCACCGAAAAATCCGGATGGAAATTGTGACATCCACAAACACTACATTCACTACGCTGTGATGCCACATGAAGGTATTTATTAGTCACACTTGCCACACAAATACCGGGGAGAATTAGCTCACCTTATACTTTTCTTTTTACAGGAACTTTACAAGAAGCAGATGTGATTCGACGAGCATATGAGCTCAACTACCTGAGTGCTAACAACGTACCAGTGCTTTCCACATCATTGGCTAGGTAATTCATTAATTACTAATAAACAGCTTCGCTTCGCTATGCTCTCTTCGTTAGGCTCACTTCGCTTCGCTCGCCCACATACTAATCAAATTATTAAAATTTTAATTAATTAGCCTTCCAGTGAGTTAAGTTGAGAGTTCATGGGTCATCGTGGAAGCTTTCAAAGTATCGCACGACACTCCGCGCGCCCTCATCGTTCGACTCTATGAATCACATGGTGTGGGACTGTCACTACAAAGTAAGTCACATGTTGCGCCACGCGTACGCGCACTGGGAACCTTAAGTTTTCCGTAGATTGACCGTAAAATCGAAGTTTATATTATATTTTTTTTAAATTGTATATAAACTCTTTTTCTTTATTTATTTATTTTGTTTAAATTGTTAAATTTTTAAAAAAAATGTCTTTAAATCTTTCAAATTTTGTTGTACTTAATTTAGTATCAACCTTGGCTTTGCATTCACGAGAGTGAATGAGTGCAATGGACTGGAGATAACTAGAGCAGAAGTTCCAAAGGTTGGAAATTCATTCAGTGCGACCTTCACTCCATTCAAAATCAGGAGTTTCCTTCTAACATTGTAGATTTGATTCATTTCATCATAATTAAAAATTTTCGTAATTTTAATTTCAAGTGATTTTAAAAATTTAATATTTTCAATGGTAATTTTTATTGTAGTTGATTGATATGATAATTTTGTGTAAATATGATTAAAACCTGGAACTGAAGTGTAATAATTCTAAGACGACTTTTCAAAATAAATATAATGGGACTACGAAGTCAACAAACTGGCATAGAGATTTATATGTATTAAAATGACCTCAGATCCTCAAGTATTCTGGCCTTTCGTCCTGACCCGTCGTTTAGGAATTTTTCATGGTGACTCCCCTAATATGTCAGAAGAGTCCTATGAGTGACTCTTTTGAAACACATGAACCCTATTAATTAATTCTAAGCATTAATTTTTAAATCTTGTTTTTTATTCCTCGGCAACCGAATTCTTGTTCCACGATTGCACCGGATGTCAATATTTAGTCACCGACAATATCCGGAATAGCCAATGACCCATTTGTCTCGTATTCCGGTATATGTAAATCAAAACATATTCGCCAAGTAATGAAACAACTACATAACGAAGCGCAATAAGACAAAATAGGGGATACTTACTTCCTGCTCCATGATTGAATTGGTAATGAATGGCCGTCACCACGGAACTGCACTCACGAGGAAACTATTTGAGGTGTAACTCTCTGATTTTGCTCAAATTTTTTTTTCCTGAAAGACCTTTGCCCCAAACCCTCAAAAATGTCATTAACTCACGCAACACTCAAAACTCGATTTTTAAAAAATGTTTAACATTTTTTAAAATATTTTTTTTTCATATTTACAAGATTTTAGCATGGGATATCCCATGAAACTTTCCCCAAAAACTCATCTCAAGTCAAGACGCTATAATTTCAAAAACTGATTTTTTTTCAGAAATCCGTTGAAATGTTTAGAAAAACACATTGAAAGATGAAAAACCACATAACTTTCCATATTTGAATGTATTTTGGTCAAGATAATATTTTAAATTAAATATTAATCACCAAGTATTGATTTCTGTGCGAAAATACATTCGAATATAAAAAGTTATCTGGTTTTTCATCTTCTAATGTGTTTTTCTAAACATTTCAACGGA
>JAQFYE010002017.1:0-19765 GCA_034694305.1 Protaphorura glebata | reverse complement strand
TTGGGGTGTTAAAGGCTAAGAATCGACTACAACCCATTCAATTCCTTCGACCATCTTAGATATTGGGCTAAAAAGTTATACACAAATAATAAATCCATGTATTTAAAAATTAGTTATGCGTAGTCGAGTTGGTTTTCAAGTAACGGGATTATCTTGATGAGATTTTGCAGGCCATTTAGATTGCGATTGCAGCGAGAACCTCGATCCAAAAATCTTGTATGCAGCTTTCACTCACAGCAGCTTTCACTCAGACCTTGAAAGTTTTCATTCTAATTTTCATTGTCTATGCGTCAAAGCGTCATACTGTAGTGAAGCTGGAGTTCTTTACCGTTTTGCTTGCTTGCTGAGGGTTTGATCGAATGGATGTCTTGTAATTATTTTTATTTGAAATTATGGGGAAATTATGGTCACGCTCTGTTTATTCTGATAGTAGAGGTCACGGAGACTTGAAGCCGAATTACTAGTGTCTAAATGTCCTCTGGTGAAACTTGCTCTCTCCAAACTCTAGAAAAGTTAGGTTACAATGTGAATTTGACAATTTTATTACCGTTGGGGCTCTCAGTGGGGATCTAAAGGGTTAGGGTTTCAACTCTGGATTTCGACTTCCAATGACATTTCGTTGAACCTTTCACAACACTCTTGGGGATCCAAGGTCACCTCACGTTACAAAGTAGAAAATTGTTGAGCTTGACCGCGTGTTTTCCCTTGATATTGCAAACATTTGCAAATTAATCCAATAAATTATTTGACTATAAATTATCAAAATAAGTGTTAAGTCAGACCGTCTGCAAATTGTGTCGTACACGCAAAATCGAAATTTGTAGAAATAAAGTGTTATGAAAGCATGTAGACATTTCAAGCTCGGAATTTAATTTTGTTGTTCTTCTCACTGAATCAAATTCTAATTTACAGGAGCTAAAGCCAGCGAGGTAGACAAGCGCCCAACGGCTCAAGATGAAATATAGTAAAGAGTGTTTGTGAAATATTATGACGGTTAGACAGGATAAATTGACATTTAATTGAAACTGATATTGCTTTTTATACATACATAAATTCATGCACAGACACATTTGCTCCCATAAACCAGTCCAACTCCAGCAAATCTCAAAATCCAGCAGCGGCACCCGCTATTCTTATATTTCCAGTTGATATCCCTACGTTATGTCGTCAGCTGGTTCTTCTTGAAAGTAGTCATAGCCATAGTCCTAGAAGTAGTAGTAGAAAATCTAACGGCCTTTAAATACAAGGAAAAACTGCAGTAACCCGAAAAGCTACCCGGCTTTCTCGGGTTTCCTTCAAGTCTGCAAAAGTAGAATTTGAATTAAAGAGTGGGCCACTTGCCAGCCAACAGTTCAACTCACAACGTAATCCCCCATGGTGATAGTTGACATTTGAGACAGGACTGCGACCCAGACTCCACTTTTTATATCAATTAGTTCAGTATAATAGTACACTTGGAAACAGTTTTGTAAGGACTGTGCGATGCATGGGGCCAGGCGAGTCCGTGTTCCACATCCACATTATCTACTCTCAAAAAATGTTGTTCTTTGAACGTGACACCACTGAAGTTCGCAGTGCGTATGCCCGGTTACAAGTGTTTGGAATATAAGGCGATCAATGGTCATAATATTTTGAAATGTGTTGGAATATGATAAAAAGCGGAATTTTTGTCCAAAAGTACTATCAGAATTTCTTGTTAATGAGGGCGTGAACTTTTCAGAAAATTTCTTTTTAACTTGATACCACAAAAGTAAAGATTTCAAATGTAGAGTGTAATCTAATGCACGCCGTTTTCACTGGGATATAAATATTATTTTGGATATGTTATTCAAGCAATTATTACTAAATTGTGTAACGCAAAAAAAATCACTGGAGGTTATACTCTAAACTTGTCATCTGCCCTGAGTTGTGCGCTGAAAGATCTAAACTAATCAATTTGGTTATTGTACTGCACTGTTTGGGATATGGACCATCGTGACTTTAATAAAGAATTCTCTGACTCTGAATTCAGATATCACACATTCTTAGTTGAATGATTGCTTATATGTAGTCAATTTCTACGATGGAGAGAGCCCCAAACCGAGCTAAGCAGGTTCACAACTCACCTCATTTGTCGAATCCATTACTGAACTATCATCGCACTACACCCGAAGTCTTTTAGCGATTAATGGGCATTTTCGTGATAGTCGACTTTCCTACCCCATTAAGCACTTTACTGATTTATGAAAGTGAGGATGGGGAAAACCTCACAGATTAAGTAAAGAGGGGCTAAGATACACCGGGTCCAGGGAATCGAACCTCGTCCCATTAGCTGGATGGGAACCCCGCACTACTACACTGTCTTGACTCTCCTAAATTGTGTAACCTCAATTATATCATCACCACCGGGGGTTACCTTGTGAGTGTATGCAGTTCGTACGGACTGGTACTGGGGAATGAGATCTCTCTTGTTCCATTTCATCTTTCCCCTCAGATCACCAACAACGTAATCATAACTTTGACTCATCTCGACTTTTCCCTTTTCCTCGTTTTCTCCGCCACCGCCACCACTTTCCACCACGTTATCCCTTATGGAGTGTCTGTGGAAAAATACAAAAAATAGTTATGGAGAGGAAAGTCGGTGGCGGCCGTTACGGAGAAAGCAAAATTAGGGCAGGTTCGTCAGAGGTGGAAGGAATGCAATAGTTAGAGTAAGAGTATTCGAGTGGCAGTTTTTCCTGGAGTGAAAGACAAGGGAAAGTCAGACGCCGTTGATGTTAACGAGATGAAATCAAGGAATAATACCGAATGACAGCTGCCTAAAACGAGATAAACTTTGATGGGAAAACTTTTCACACGCAAGGACGACGGGGGTTTTTATGGGCTTATGTGTACATGTACAAACTAAACTAGGCAAGTGTACAGTTTTCTACGTTCAAAAACACAAAGATATCTTCTATTCACAGATATGTGGAGGTGAGGATTGAGGATGCACAATATCTGCAGTGTACAGCCACATATGTTGCAGTCTCTGTGTAATTTTAGTCGATATAAGCTATTTTGTTTATTTTCAACTCTAACTACAAAGTGGTTAAAACAAGTCTTATTTGAACCTTAAAAGTTTGTAGTCCTCAAATGTACTATTGGCCGTAGAATCAGCCCTTTCCGATTCTGGATTGGATATTTAATCCGTCGTGTAGACTGGGGCCTTCTTTGTTTCAAAAATTACACCTTGTGTTGTTACCCAATACCAGTGGTACCTGTCCAAGGCCGTATATGTATTCCTGGAATAATTCTGTCGTTACAAGTTGAAGAAATTAATAACTTCTAATGTATCACATCAAATGCAGCGTCGTTTCTGTCAATAGTTGAAATTCTAAAAATAAAGCAGTTATAATTTGTTTTACAAGTGTTAGCTACAAAAGAAAATAATAAAATATCAAATGCAAAAGTTGACTACCGATATGAAATGCAAAGGGCTGCAACATACTGTGTATTGTCTTCCAGAATTCTGCATTGCATTCGAGGTTCGTTGTGTATTCAATACAAAGTGCTCCCCGTGATTCTCCTTCTTTTCCTTTCTGTTACTCTCTCTCTCTCGACAAATTGGAAATGTTTCAAGGGATAGAAAAGAGAAGGAAAAGGTTGGAAGGAGAAAGTACGTGGAATTGAAGTGAAATTAACCCATATATCTGACATGAACCCGGTATACTGTTGTGCACGTGTATGTACAGACGTGTACATGGACATGTTGGGACGTAGAGGATTCAATAAGAATTGCTACGGAAGAATAAATAAAAATCAATTCAACAAGTCGAGTCTTGATTGTGGAATAAAATTAGTTTGAAGGAGGCGAAGAGTGTGCCTGAAATAGAAATTGAGTTCTTTCCTGAAGACTTCCTGAATTCCGAGTATGTAATGTTGCTGGGGTGGTTGGCAAGGGACGTCAGTCTCAGTCGTCAGCATTTTCCTCCATTCAATCTTCACATTGTCCAAATTGAGTTACATTACTCCTAAGGATCTAAATCGTATTCGATTTTATAATTTAAAGCAATTTTCTTAAGTTGTTCAAATCCAACGAGGACTCGAGAGCTTACGCAGGGGACGCAACTCCTGAGGTCATACACTTTCTGTTGTGTCCGATGATACATTTTTAAAGCACCAACTACACGTGCGTCTACTACTAAAATTGGTAGTCTTCAGACAGAAACTAGACTGGAAATAGATGCAATTGAGATCATCAAACAGCAAGTCTGCCATTGCTGGCGAATTCAATTGTCTTAATTAATTTAAGTGTGAATATTAATATGAATTGCCAACTAAAAAACTTAGGACACGTTTTTCCTTCGAGAATTTGAGTGGAAATAAAATCATAATGTTCATAACTTTAGAACTATTTCGATTTTAGTACATTACCTAGTGCGTAAGTGTGAGGGACCGGGCATTGAGCCCCTCATCCAAGATCGTCTTCGTTTAACGACAAAATTTTATTGTGAATTCCAGGTTTCTTGGATGAAGAAGGAAATGGGAGCGGTTCGACTCTTAACTTTCGGTGAGTAAAATTGAATAGAGTTGTAAGAAAGACAATAAAAGTTTGTCGTCAAGGAAGTACTCGTTCTCTTTCCTTCTCATGTTGGAATGAGTGCTCTGGTCAATGCAATCGCAATGTTCGCACTCGTACCCGTATTCCTGGCCTAGTCTTACAAGGAGCCAATTTCACTTGTTAAACTCAGATTCAATCCGAATGTCCTCGTCACATATACGAAAGTCTAGTCAGCATGACGAGCTCTTTTTTTGGCACCTGATTCGTAGATAATGGCGTCCAGAGTGAAATATTTTCAAAAATGTCCAATTGTGTTTATAATTTTTAGCTGCTAACAAAATGACCGTACTCATGTCTATGGCACTTGAGATTGGATATTTGAGTTTACCTGATTTTTACAATAAATATTGTTTCCTTGTAAGAAATTGTCCAAATCCGCCTACTTTCTCCTGGAGAGAATAACCGACCAAAAAACTTCTAGTGGACTCAAACACATCGGATTGGGATGACCTGTTTGCCGTAGTCTCTACTTTCCAAACTAATTTGTTTGAGTTTGTGGATTCTAGAAGAATCGGTCCCTGCCGTCGTCGTCGTCAGGCGTTATGACATGTCCATCCATGAACACGTCACGTGTGTTTCAAATATTTCACATATCCTTTATCGGAATCTCGTAGACATGGAGTTGTTCCCTAGGATATTTTGTGGTTCACAACTCTCGCCCCTGGGTTCTTTCGAAAGATTTTTTTATTCTCATTCTCATTCAACAGCTCTTGTTTTTTATTTTTCCTCTTCCATTTTCACATTCTCACTCATATCTCGGAAGGATTGAAGGGTGAAAGTTGAACATGTTGTGTTGGAAAACTTCTTTCGTTCACAGCATTGCGGTTGTAATATTGGGATGCTATGCTGTGGAGTATGTACTTTCACCGCTCAAGCTTACTTGAGGATTTGAGATGGAATAAATAAGTAGGTGCTTTGCTGCATGTGCGGCGGTTTTGAAATGCTAAGCTCTGCTCTGAATACCATATTACCCATCCCGAAGTGCGTGTTTCCTGTCTTTGTTTTATGCAGACAAAGTCTTAATTTCCATCCCCTTCTCTGTAGACGGAATGGGAAGGTGGGACAAAATGGTGAAAAACGTGTGACCCCCGAAACATGTTCAGGAAGGATTGAATTGCTGACAAACATTCTTATTTTATTCAGTTTTTCTGTCAAGAACTCCATTATGTGTATATTATGCAACAGACAGTTTATTAAAAAACTACAAAAGCATTCAAGCTAAAACAGCATGTACTCCACCCACATGCATTTATGCGGAAAGGATCTTACTTTCTATTTTAAAGGACAATTTCGTAAAGTTGTACGACCAATCTGATATGAAAATAAGACTTAGAAATTTACAGATTTTCTCCTCATTCCTCGAATTCATTCTTATAGTCAGGAATTCTCTTACTTACTAATCTAATAGTTCAAAAACTCAAAGAGTACAACGCATCTCATGCCTTTTTGCTAAACATAATTTTTAAGTCACGGTTTTTAGATTAGTGTTTGTTCAAAAAAGTTGAGGACAGTCTCACGAATATGATTTAGTACCATTGTCTGTCTTTCTCTTATTGGCTGAATAAAAAACTTATTGAATTGAAAAAAATAATAATAATAATTCTAAGAGATCCCGATGAAAAATTAAAATTAAGGTTATCAGACGTATGGGCAGAATAGATGTTATAAAAAATAACTTCAACGAAAACGCAGGGTGCATGTAGCGTCTGAAAGGCAGAGACACCCAGTGTTTCCATTATTATTTACTATTATTAAGCGATGCATCCTTCCTTCTACAAAAAAAAAAGTAGAACAGAGCCAGTATATACACTTTGAGATAAATCAGAAAAGAAAGCATTTGGAGCGAATCGTGACATTGATAGATGACAATTAAATTCCTTCACAAATTCTCAACTCATACAATCGCACTTTATTCTTTTTTCACGGATTTTTCATTTTGGAGATTTGCGCTCGTTAAGATGGGATTTACTAAAAGAGTTTCAATTTTTCCAGCCGTACACGACAATTCAATTCAACTTCGTCGTATTGTATTTTTAAAGTTCACTAATTCATTATGCTTAAAACTATTGACACTGACAGTTTCCATTCTTTGGGCAATTTTTAAAAATGTAATTAAGGTAATTGAAGAAGTTATGGTGACTTGCCTTTGATGGTATATTTTAATTACTCTCCATCCTAGTGAGTTCATTTATATTCCCGGTACGTTATTGTTAGAAATTATTAATTAATTACACATGTGTGATGTGGTGAAATCACTTTCACGAGGGCGGTGAAGCCTGTTATCAATTATTTTAACGTCAGTGAGCTGTGAACCTCAACGCAACGCCTTGTGTTTCTTCCATGGGTTTTTTGACAAGAACCATAAAAGAGAAATGACAAAAGGGCCCCGGCTGAGGAGAGCGTGAGTAATGATGCGTAAAGGAAAAGAAAGTACACTTCCGAAATTCCAAGTTATTTTTTCTCAACCCCAACCAGGAAAACGAACCACAATTCATGCATAGTCTTTGAAAATTGTGTTGTGTTTTGGTTTTCCAAACTGGAGTGTTCTGAGAGTTCTCTTTTCTCAACTCTGTCATTGTCTATTTTTTGTGTATGTTCTTTTTCTTTGTGTTCCAGGTCTTCATACCTACAGTGGAGATGAAAGACTCAGTATCAATTTTGAGCAACCAAATAATTGGAAGCTTCGAATTAAAACGACGGATGCTGCTGATGCTGGTGACTACGAATGTCAAGTGTCCAGTCACCCACCCATTGTCCTTCACATCACGCTTACTGTTATTGGTGAGGGACTTCACTTTCTCCAGTCATTTTGACTTTCTCCAGCTTTCTTCTTTGTATGGGCCTCTTGTCCTCGTCCACTCCGTAATCATTTCCTACATGTCGTCTTGAGTCTTTTTCTTACAGAGTGGGCACTATTTTTCAGTCTCCCTTCTTTCCAACTTGTCAAGGTTGACATGACGCGAAACTCCTTCCTTCTTGACCTTTTCTTAGGTCCGGAAAGTCAACTTGTCCTTGCTTTGAAATCCTACACTACGTACACATGTCGTCTGACTCTCTTTACTGTACATCCAAAAGGCAGGGTGTCCAGGTTTCCTAATAAAAAATCAGAAGACGATAGAGATTACAAATTGGATGGAACTAAGGAATGTCCAATTCGGATTCACGAACTGAATTTATAAGGAACCTTACCAAATTGTAATGCCCGGTTGTGTTATCCTCGCTTTAAGCTACAGGTTTTCTCTCTACAGATGGTTAAAACCTTGGAGAGGTTAGTTTTTACAGACTATTTTTGATAAGACAGTACCCAAATCTTAGAGCTGTGATTTTATATTCGCTCTTGCTCGCTTCGGCAGTGGCCATGCTCCTAATTAAAACCAGTTTAAGCTCTACCGAACTGGGATGCGAATTTGGTAATTGTACTTCTTATTAAGAGTTGTGAAAGTTACTGTGGAGTTTTTCATTACATGTGTTAGGAATCATTGTTAATTCTATTTTATACGGTTTTTTTGACTTGGAGACCATTTCTAAGATCTTCTTGGGGTTCTGTTAATGACAGAGGAATACAAGATGTACCATTTTCATTTTTTTTTCTAATCTGAACGGTTGTATTGTTCGGTTAACGGTTCGTCCGATTCTTGTTAACAAATTATTGCAATCATATATTTTCAATCGATGGATTAGAAATATTTTAAATTCCCAACGAGGGTTTAAAATAAATTTCGACTCCATAAGTAGAAATGAATGCAGGTTTTATTTTTTTTGTCTAGGTCATATTAATTGTATTTTGAGCTTAATTTCCTAGCCCAAACATAACTTCACCAATTTAATTTCTGATCCGACAAAAAGTAATTTGTCCACATTGCCCATTAACACCCACAAACTCAGACCTCTACAAACACATTAATATTTTCTGGCTACGGGATCTAGAATCATAAATCATTTTGATGATTGCAATGACTCGTCTACTTTTAAATGACGGTAAACATGGTCATCAGAGGACTGACGAAGAGAAAGACTGTGGTACTCTCTATGACTATATAAGTAACGAACCACCGTTGATAGAATTTCCAGTTTGATTCTGAGCAATGGAATTGCCCGGACACACAATAGTATTCCTGATGTAATATGTATGATTAACACGATGAGAGTCACAGTCACAAGAGTCATGCATGAAGCGTTTTAATTATAGTGAAATGAATTGAGAATTCATCAAAGTCACACTCCATGCTTTTTAATTTGGGCGAGTGAGTTGTTGCTCTATTTCCGGGGCCCACACATGTGGTGTTCCGTCGTCCGTACGAAACCCAATGGGTTATCATACCATGTGAGATAATTCACAAATTGTATGGGATATGAATAGAAGCAATAGCAGTGGAATTGCTACATACGTACGTACTGTCCCTGTTAGAGAGAATTGACATAATGAAAACATATTTTCCACTTTACAAAATTGTGTGACAAATGTTCACATTTTCTTTTCAAGAGTGGTGTCTCCATGATTTAAATAGATAACCCGAGCTAAACCAGGTTACGTTTCAACATGGAATACCATACCATACCATTTTCACAAGTCTGAAGTCGATTGGTAGTCGGTCGAGCGTGAGGTTACCCAACCGAACACGCACGTTATACCCATTTCACATGTCCTTACCAAACTACCACTACGTACTACTCTGTATGCGAATAATGTTATATCACATTTGTACAAGGAAGGGACACTTGTGTTGGTCGTGCCGGGTGCTGGAGAAAGTCTACTGTCTACTGACTCAGTCACAGTCACTCAGTTCACTACACCATACACTACGAGGATGATGAAAAGATAGTATTCGGATGTTAGAGAGAAAAGGTGGAACGAAGACAGACTAATGGGCAGTGAAATGGTTTTAACACAAGACAAATCGTAGAGCGAATAATTCGCCCCAAAAGTAGATTTATAAGTCACTCCAGTGCGATAAAAAATACTTAATGCTCCACTTCTTCTTGCATTCGTGAACCATTACCAAAAAAAAGGAAAGGGAAACCTCGGGCAAAGCTTCAGGATTTTTTTTCAATTTTTTTTCTAGTTTCTCAAAATACCTAAGGACAGGGCAACTGAGTTGGCAAAATTGCTGCCTGCACTGGTTATTATACGTATCGGCCCATGTAGTGAAGACCCAGTGGAGTGAAGGAGCGGTAATAATAATATGTAATGAAAAGTCCTCTTTCTCAAACGACGTTCACTCAACGAGACCACTTTCACTCAAATTATTACGACCAGATTTGTATGTGATTCATAAGGATGAGAGGCTTCTTTTCTATCACTATCACTGTTGCAGATTTTCAGACTCGTTCATGTCGGAATGGCCACAGAGATAACAATGTGTATTCCCACTCAACTTTATCATTATAATTGAAATATAGTTAATTTACAAATTATGAGATGAGTAGTTAATTTAACGATTCGTACTTTTTGCAAATTACGTCGAGGGTGGACAGAACGTAGTGCGAATATTCTGAATTTGCAAAATATAACAGATATTACACACAAATCAGGTTCTCAAAAAATATTCTATTTTGTAATAAAAAAACGATGAAACTCCGTCCAATTACAAAACAATAGTCAGCATTTTATTCTTGTAACAAGTCCACATTCTGCACATTAAATCTGACATTTTGGGACTTCGTTAGCTTCCCTTCTGTCAGGACACCTGGACTTTCAAATAACATTAGTCTAATTGACGTGAACCACCCAGTGTTCGTGTGAAAGGACGAAGCTGTCCAAATTCTCATATTTCAAAATCCTCCAGACAGGCTTCCCTCTTCTCATCATCACCGAACAACAAATTTGCAACGCCCTTTCAATCATACGAACACATTTCATCGCTTTTCCTTGCATAATAATATTTTGATGGAACATTGAACTCCTATGATGGACCTGAAGTCTCCTATTTCTAATATCACCCCTTACTCACATTTCCCTTCTTTCTTATTTTCCTATAACATTCCATTAACTTGTGAGTTGGGTGGGGTTATCGGGCAGATACATGATCCAAAGAAACAAGGGAGACTTCTAACGTGTCAAGGTTCTCCAGACTCTTCATATTTTCTTGTATTGACAATATTTGACTACCCAATTCCAATTCTCCTCTATTAGTTAATAGGAAATCTAGGACCCTAAAACTTTAGAACCGAAAAGATCATCACGTTTAAACTGGAATTCTGCAGCAGCCGTTCCATAATGACATAATTTCCACATTAATCTAGAAATCGCTACATTGAAAGGTCAATATTATTTTCCGTTTCCAACTTGGCAAAATATGACCGGGAACCTTGTGCTACATAGAATATCTTAACGTTTCTTCAGATATTCCTCTGACGGTAAGGTTTTCGTCGACAGATTTTATCACATAGGCCCCAAGACTAAGACATTGGAAAGCCCAATATTACCAGGAAAATACGTGATCACTCAGGAGAGCCTTGACACTGACACCTCAAAAACTTCCCTCAAGAGTGAAGTTTTAATGTATTTTTGTATTTCTATGATTCTCTGGGTTTCAGTTCCCCAAATCAACATCGTGGATGACTTGGATCGTACCATAACGGACAAGTTCTACAATGCTGGGTCTACGCTTGAGTTGAGATGCATCATCACTCATCTTCCAATCCTTTACACAATCCTTTGGAAACAAGGAAATAAAACGCTGAATTATGACACCTCCCGAGGCGGAATAAGGTAACTGACTTTACGTCTTTTACAACTATACCATGCACACACAACATGTTATGTTTTCCAGCGTAAACCCGGGTAAAGACCAGAGCGGTACTTGGGATTTTCACCTTTGCCATCCAGCATCCAGGCTAGACCGTACCCTTGGCATATATGTAGAGAGGGTGGTGCACTACAATTTTATGGCAATACAAACACTAAGCGAGGCACAAATCGGAATTTTACAGCTCACTATTCCCGAATTAAATTGATGATATAGGTAAAGATGTAAATGATGTAATTCGTTCTATTATTCAAAAGAATCTAGAACTTAAAAAGTAAGTCAAACCAGCATTCTCCTTTTTCTACTCAAAACTAGCAATTAGATTCTTAGGCAGAATTGAGACTGGGTAATTAGCAGTCTATACGCAGAGGTGAATGCATGGTTACACTCACCTACCTTTTGTATCCACATTTCTACCAGTAACTTTAATACATAGAAATTTCATTCAAGAGGTATTGCGAATGACATGTTGTCAGTCATATTTGCGATTTCCAGACGTCGAGCGTTAGCAATGTGAATTATTAAAACGAAAGTGTCCACCAATTTCTCGGTTTCATAGAATTAGAATGTCTGGAATTGAAAAAATGTAATGTATAGGTTGTTAACGGGAAGCAGATTGATGCTACCGTCTTATAAGTTTTAGATAACGACAGGAAATGTATTTTCTTCGACATATCCCATGAATCTTCAATTCCATTTGACTCTTAACGCCCGTCCTTAATTCTTAGGGTGGTGAAAATAATTTGCACCACCCTAAACACAAAAGAGAAAATGAGACTGTGAAAGCATAAGAAACTAGTACGAAATATCTCGTGCTTTCTCCTGTGGCGGGTGGCTGGTTGCATACGTACTAATATAGGGCAATGGATTTTGAACTGAACTCTGAGTTGGTTCTTATTCCATTCCTTGGGATGTATTTCGACTCTCCAAGTCTTTACGCTCTTGAGTTATGTTCTTCTTAACTGAATTGACATTTGAGTTCTCATTCTGCATGGTCATGAACTAAACTTTTTTTCTCTGAGGGCAGAGTTTTTATCTAAATTAAAAAGTTTTTGGCAGCATAGATGGGGGGTAAAACGGTTTCAAGAGTGGGATGAAATTGAATGGAAATGGCGAAATGGGTAAATGGCTATGTGTGTATGTATGCAGATGGTGAAATGTGTGAAGAATTCAAGTAGACTTTACTTTACTTCAGTCAGGGTCTGACGGGGATTGAATTAGGCATTATTTAATGTGACACACTGAGAAGTCTACGTGTGTAGTTTGAGTTTGGACTAAAGTTCAGAAAGGGGGACGGACGTCAAATCCTAATAGAATGAGAAACAGTTTCATTTTACATTTAGGTAATGGTTTTCAGAAGTGCCGTGGTGAGGTAGATGATAATATTTTCATAGTAAAAGATTTTACCTACATTAGAATATGAAACCGTAGACCTTATGAACTTGGGTCAAATTACAGGCCGGGCCTAATTTGTAGCGAAGAATGAAGTTTTAGTCAGCCTATTTATGAGCTTAACTTCTCAACTTGGAGAAAGTAGGGAAAGCAGGGCATCGCCGCAGAGAGTTTGAGCGATAAAGGGTAGATACGGAAATAATTAAAATTCGAAACACCATCATTTTCTTGACTTGACTTGTGATCCTAATCACGTTACCTTTTAAAGTGTGATTTTGGAAAAGTTCTATGTACGGGTATTTCTACTTTGTGCATATGCATGTGAATGTCGTATTGATTTCTGTGTTGAACTGCGATATTGCTACTGCTACATTTTCTGCAATATTCAATTACGTTCACAGTCTCAGGTCTCTCTTAATACTATCCAGTCTCCAGACGGAATGTCATGCCGTTGAGACTAGAAGGCATGGCTGGGTTGTTGTTCCTTTCATGTACTCCGTCAATTTGTCAATCCATCCTTGAGTTTCAATTTAGTTTGTGAGGGAGTTTATGAATATTGCTTGCCGTAGCTGTAATTCAGTTTTGCAAATTTTCCTACGTAATTGAATCCATTCTCAAACGACGCGATGCTGAGATCGTCTCTTACTACGTACTATGTGAAAGACACATGTCAAAGTGTTTTCCGGTTTTTTCGTGAGTACATGAAATAAAAAATGCAACATGCAAAAATTTGAGCCTTTGAGAACTAAAGGAATATTGTCAAACAGAATATTCAACAGCTAAACTAAGATAACTAGTTTTGTAAATTTCTAGTAACATTTACTCCTGAAAAGTTTTGATAGACGACATATATTTTGGCTATATATTTTTGCGTACTAAATGAATTTTCTTAGTTTTTCAAGCTCCAAAGTCTGAAATGTGTTTCGCTTTCCCTCTATACGATCTAACGGAGTAGTCAAAAGGTGTAGGTGTATCTTTCAGCGAGCCGAACTGATTATAGTCATTCCATATGTTTGACGTCCTGACCCAATTGTATCTTCAAAGGAATTTTCTTGAAATCATTCTTTCGAATCTCGAGTTTCTGTCAAGGCCTTTCTATACGAATTTCCAGTACATTTTCTGGAAGCAGCACTTCTTTTGATTAATTTGATGATTTTAATTATTCCCACTCCTACATACTCATATAACCAGTCGCGCTTCGCCTAAGAGACATCTGTCGTACATTTTGTCTCCGGAATTGTAATATTTTATTCAACCATACAGATTTTAAATTTTTGATAACAATTTTGTATTGAAACTCTGATTAAATTCTATTCAGGAATTTTACAAACGAAACTGTTCATTGGAGTGTATCTGCCGTTCACACGTTTCTGTGGGATCATAGGATGTAAATGAACCCCAAAGGAGAGTACACTAGTGCAAGCATATTATTTGAGTTTTTTCGTCTTTGAGAGGAAACGAAGCGTTACGACGCTACTTATGCTTCATCTCACTTCCATTTACAGACTGCATTGCATTGGCTGCTCCAAGCAATAAGCGCTTAAGAGCGTTCACACTACATTTTTCAATTCCCAAGAGTTGACAAAATGGCTGCCATTCCCTCGTTACGTTCCCCTGACGGAGTTACTCTTTGGGAAGAAGACGAAAGATGATGATTGAATGAATGTGTCACACAAGGGAAACATCTCAGTTGTAAAGGGCTTTTGAGAATCTTAACTATACCCTGGGGACCACTCCCGAGTTCTAAAATCTCGCCCATTCGACAAATCAAAAGCTCTATCTGAATTGAATCTTCCAATCCAAAACATAAAAATCGCTGATAAAGCCGATAAATTGCATGACCTCTGTAAGAGTTCAACTATTACAATCTATTTCCAAAGGACGTTCATATAATTTTAAAAGACGAATTTTAACTAATTAGTTAGTTTGGGTTTGTAATATTAATGCAACGAGTATAACGGAAACTGACACCTCGTGAGTCTCCGTTGTCATTCAGATAGGTGACTTGACTGGATCCCTTTTCACTTCGATAGAAAAGCACGTCTGATCCAAGTCGGACGGAATAAATTGTATAATAAGAATGCCTCCTGGAATCCCTTGGCTTTACTAGAAGACCAAGAATCAAAGCAAAAAGCAAAGCAACCCAATGCAAATGTATGGTTCGAACGAAGAGGATTCCCAGTAGTTCCGCCGAACTACAGTACTAGACGTATATAGAAATCAAGCCAACAGAGTCAGTCCGAGATCTCAGTTTTTTTTTACAAACAGACAACGACACTCCTCCAAAAACTTTTGGTCGAGGAAAACTTGACTCTCCTCCTTATCTATTTGGAGTCAACCAAAACCAAACAAAACGTGTGGACCCTGAGCGCGTACGTAGGATTTCTTTTTTGTTTATGCGAGTACGTCGAAGAAGGACTTCAGGAGAAGGAGAAAGTCTTCAGAAACTTTCTCTATTATTGTGCTTCAGAAGTTCACACTTTTACAAGGGGTTCGGAAAGAAAATGTTTTGGTGAAAGTTTGCTTTCACTATCACTTTCACCGATTTTGACTCATAACTTCTGCTCACATCCAATGGACTGGTTGACCCCTCCAGTGCGCTTATTCCACTTTTTAACCTTTAGTGAGTGATTTGAGGCAGACAATAAGATTTAATGGGAGAATGCTTCAGTTTAAATAGACCTTTCGTCTGATTTATTTTTTCGAGCTACTGGGGAATTCTTAGCATATACAACTCATACGTAAATCCAACGCAGCATCGACGTCAAGTACGTCATGACTAAGCTAATGTAGTACATACTTATTTATTCATATAAAACAAACGGACTCATTCAAATTATGCCCCGAGCCGTCCAGGACAGTCAAAAGCTTTGGCAGTTGAAGATGCAAGACATGGAAAATGGAATGATTTTGTATTTACGTTGTCCTAGTTGGGTTATGCAATGCAAAGCAACTTATGTTTTGAAAGCTTCGTTTGTCAACTTTTGAGGAGAAAACCGAGGCTGAGGCTCCTGAATGCTTTCATAGTAAACTTCCAAATCACTATCTAAATCTGACATATGAGTAGAAGTTATGTTTTGGGATGTTGTTGCATATTACGCCAAAAAGAGCAGGGAGAGCTTTGATCTTGATAGATAATAGAATGGAGATAAAAGCCTGGGCTGAGCACTTGTACTACACATTCACTTCCAGCGTGTCAGAACTCTTTTGAATGTTTTGTTTCTTGTTTTTCCAGCGTGAAGACGGTTATTCAAAAAGAGAAAGCTATAAGCGTTCTATACATTGCCCATGCCAAGAAGAATGACTCCGGGCCATATATCTGTTCCTTAGGGAATCTCACACAAAACACTATATATGTACACGTTATCAATGGTAAGTCAAATCGAGGATGAAGTGAAACGATACATGGTCGTAAATATGTATAGTAGCCCTAATGTGTTCCATAAGAATCCCCACGTGCGATTTGGGCAAAAAATTGGTCTAGAGCATCATTAGGCCATAGTAGTGAAAGTCGACCACTTTGACCTTCTTTGTCAAATCGCGATAATTTTCTATTTCAGTTCTCATTCCATAAAACTTGTTTTTGGGTTTTGCGGTTAAACAGGACTTTCCGTACACAGTCACACGGACTGAAACTAATTACATTCTAACTGGACAGTATGATCTAATGCATATTTGGAACCCTGTACGCTACTGTCCACAATAAAAGTTGAATTAGAAAGTAGACGGCAGTCTAAACACAGTCAAAGTTTTTATTCCGATTTAATGCATCAATAACATTTGTCTACAACTTTGCTGTGAGTGTTTACATGTGTGAGGACTCTTATTTTGAATCAACTATTCCCCTTCTATTATTGTTATGACTCCTTCCTTTTCCGGGTTTGAGTCTTTATTGGCCCTTACAGTTTTATTCTTGACTAGAATCACATAAAATTTTTGTACATCGTAAATAGGACTGAACATTAGTCAGATGAAATTTCCTTCCGTTTTCTTGTTAATAATGTCGCTCTGAATGGTAATGATCGCCAAATACAGACTATCTACATTCACAGCTTCGAATGACGAGGACGTGAAAGTGGCAATTTCTATTCTTTTTTATAAAATGTAAAAATTTCACGGGCACAAATTCATAAGGCGGTTTCCCTTGCCGCCTTGCCGTTTTAATGTTTTATTCATCGGCAAGACTTTTAATTGTTTGATTTTCTTCTTCTCCATTACTCAACTTGTATTTTGTCCCGTAGTAAATTTAGAGAATGTTAGCAAAATTATAACGTCTAAATAAATCCGTGTTCCTCGGGTTGAGAGTTGCATGGTGGAATAACTTTTAACAATTATGGAACGATTCTCTCTCCTAACCGTTTTTGTAATCAAATTTGTGATCAATCACCCTTGGTTTATAACTTTCGTCTAATGTCTAGACAAAACTGGCGTACTTACTAATTATTATGTCGCGTTTTTTTATGATTCTAGGTGAAGTTCCTGCAGCCATCCAACATAGTTTGGCCAACTCAATCCAATCCTGGATCCACAACCAACACTACTTTCTTTTATTCCTGACGATGGTACTTTAAGCGGTGGGGTTTTACGGCAAACACATATGTACATGTTACTTACTACTGTATGATTGAGTGCAAACATTACTACGCTAGATTTGAGATGAAATGAAAATGAATGATGAAAATGGTGATACGTAATATTATGTAAGTTGAATGAATGAATGTGTGTACAAATATACTGGTTGAATTGGAACAAAGGAATAACTGTGTTAAATAAATGTTGGGTGAATCAAAGAAATGATTGTTCAACTGACAAAGTTACTTTTTGTACAATTCCTATTTCTATGCACATATTTCTATTTCTTTACAACCTACCGGTTGTTCGTTGTTCTTTGTTTTTATTGACTTGTTCCATTCCATCAGAAATATCATCCTAAAACTATAGACGGTAGTCTTGGAGGAAATCAAAGTTAGTTTTTGTGGCTATATCTGAACTTCTGAACTCCCGGTGAATGTATTGAAGTCAATTCGTAGAATTGGACAATTCTTCAACTATCCGAGCAATGCATAGTAGTATCTTTAACTTTCCGGCACTTTATAATGTACTAACTGAAAGTCTTAATAATTTAAATTTATGCAAATTTCAAGAGCTCCTCAGTGATACGACTATATTTTGATCATTTTTTTCAATATTTTGTTGATAACAAATTCAGATTTTCTTAAAAAAAGCTGGCCAATCAAATTGATATTAAAATCTCCTGGTGTCCTGCACTTATCATGTAAACGTTGAGATTAAAGCATTCGAAAAACGGTTATTGTGGTCAACATTTTTCTTCGATACATTGGAAGTTTCGATGACCCTGTCGTCTCTGACGAATTCTACCGGGCTTTCAGAAAAAATAAAATAAAATGAGGTTTAGGGCAACTGTAATCTCTAAAAAAAAGTTGAATCTAGTCTACACTGAATTACACAGATGAATTATTAAAATTAGCTCGAATTATGCATCTAGTCACTGCAGTTTATGAATTGTCCTTAACACATATATTAAAAGAGAATTCCGAATTCCCGGAAGCAATACATATGAAAGTATTTCGGATTTGGTATTTCTTTCTCCCTTCAACTCGGTTCTACTATGTATTATAAATCATTGGTTGACATATGCTGTCAACTTGAGTCAAGGAAGAAGAAAAAAATAGGACCCACTGATAAAAGTAAAAGAAACAATATTCTTTTTTCCTAGTCGAAACAGCTGTGGCACTTTCTCTTTCCCTTGATTTCCCATTTCCCATATAGTCAAAGTCAATTCTCATCGGTCTGTCCGTCAGTCAGTTAGTCTCTTTCATTCTTTGAGTCCTGATTCTCTGTAAAAGTGGAAAAGTGGCATGTGTTAAAATAAAAATTGGAGCACTTCGATGGGGACTTGCCATGCATGCATATTATTATTTCACTCCAAATCGTACGACTCTACGACCATCCCATGTACATAAAAAATGAACCCGCCATCTCCTCACATTACAAACCTCTATCAATCTGTACGTACTATAATTTAGTTAGGACTTCTGTGGAAGTAACCCAGCTCCTCAAAATACGTACATATTTTTGACGTTGGCACAAGAACAAATGATTATCCGGAAAAAGGCTCTCATATCCTGAAAAGTTATAGAAATAAAATAGGTTTGTTCTGAGGGAGAGAGTAAAAGTAATAATTTAGAAAATCAGAAAAAGCCCTTTTCCCTACATGATTCACTTTTTTTAAGACGACGTTGACGGAGAATCGTCAGTAATATAATATCTGGCAATTTTTGGAACACTACAAGACACTCACACTTTACCGACACCGGGACCGGCCCGCCATTCATTTCATGTCATGGTATCCCGCTGAGTTCCTTGAATAAAAATAAAAGGAAGTGTCGTGTTGTCCGCATCTAATTTTTTAAGGATTCCTTTTAGATGGAGACTGACGTTACTTAGGACATGATGTCTTCGTTACTTCACTTAATTGAGAAGACGCGATCATTTTAATACTTCTGTTCACTTTCTTTCCCCCACACTCCAATTCCCCCTTTTATGTTTTTCTTCTTGACTCAAACTCTTAAGTCTTTTTTATTCTTTGTCTTTGTCGTAGTAAATGTATTTTTTGGGGGAACCGTGAGCGATTTTCTTACACTTTAATTACAAGTCCCCTCTCGCATTTTTAATTAAAACCAACAAGCTCGAATAGAGAAATTTGTCTTTTGAATAAGATAACAAAGTCTTAGAGCGAACTGGCGTGGGTGGCGGTAATGTCAAGCTCTAAATTAGCACTTAAGGCTTTCCGCTCCTTGCCAAAGTATGATACATTCTTGTCGTAAATTAAATCGCTTAGATTCACCTCAGGACAGTCTGTGTGTACCCATTTGTCCAACTACAAAAGGTTCAGCTCGTTCACCACTTTATAGGACTTGTACATAAACTTTTTCAGTACCCAAGTTACATACATCAGAACAGGAAATCCGTCACATCATGGCCATTTCTTCATTTTATGAGTTCCTCATTTCCCGAGAAC
>JAQFYE010002016.1:0-19774 GCA_034694305.1 Protaphorura glebata | reverse complement strand
TTAGTAAATTAAAAACAGTGTGACCAATTTGATAGGCGTCAAAGGCCGATGGCGCGTGTGGCAAACGCCACATTGCCGCAATGGCCGGTCCGGCCCTGCATTCCATTTTATATTATATTCAATTTAGTTCAAATCCGAATTGTGTTTGATTTCTAGAGGTGTTACCGAATGCCCGAGCATTAACGGAAGCATTCGATGTTTATAATTGTGTTGAGGGAGTGTACTTGAACCATCGGCTCGAATACGGTTTCTTTCAATTCGTCATTAAGGATTTGCCCAAGTTCAACTATTCGTTATCGCTTATGTTGATCTCCATTCACATTTTTTCTTTTTTCCTCAGACTTGTGGGAGAAGTTTCGTTCATCGTACTCTTTTAAGGATTCATGCATCTGTTCATTCAGATCAGAAAAATTATACTTGCGACATTTGTGAGAAGAAATTCAAAACTCATAGTACAATGCACAGGCACTGGAAAAGACACATGAATCCTCTCCCAGGGATAAAAGAACTCTGTCCACTCTGTAATTCTGGGACTGCTTACAGAAAAACTAAAACTCTGAAAAATCATATGCTGCAAGCCCATCCTGGCACTTCAGAACAGATTGAAATATGTTCAAGACCAGACGACCCAGCTGAAGATCTGATATATAGTCAAAGTAAGACACCGATACGCACCGTCAAGGAAGGTCCCATGAGGAAGCCAAAATTAATTGCTGGAAAGAATCGGAAAGGAAATGTATCTGACGACGAAGATTCTGAAAATTCAAGTGGAGATGACGATGTCACGAGAAAAGACACTGGGTCTGAGTCTGACGAGCAAGATGGACCCGTGAAAAAGACGACGAAACATGCCCTGGCCGAGAAATCTCGTGGAGGTTCAAGATCTCTAACGATGAGTACTCGTCAAGGCGGAAAACGTACGAGTAAATGGTGCCAGTAAATTATAATAATTATTTAAACCGGCTGCTCGTAAGTGTCGTGTAATTTTTTATAGTTTTAACACCGTACAGACTTGTGTTTTCAATGTATGAAATAAATAATACACATATTCATTTTTACTGATAGCTCTACACAATGATATAGCATTATTCCTTCCAGCGAGATGTTTGTGCCTGTCTTAAAAATATTTATATTAATTATGTTTTATTTGCCGAATGTTAGTTTTTTATTTTCGGACAGGGAGAATTATAAACGCAACTAGTGACATGGACGAGGACGAGTACTAACAATTTATTTTAATTCTGTCATCCAGCGTAGTATCGTAATTTTAAATCTGCATTTGTAGCCCTGCATCTTGTATTAAAATTCCGGGGTTAGGATAGAAAGGACTAATATTTTTCACTTTCCGAAGTGTAAAGCTCAAAACTACAAAGCAAGGGATAGTCATAAAATGCATGGGCAGCAAGTACTTTTAGTAGTAATATCACTGTTATAAGATCACATAACAAATACAAATAACAAAATTAAATTAGGTTTGTATCGAATCAGTCGGATCACCAATAATCATGCATGCACCTAATTCCTCAGTCCATGAAATATTAACACATTCTCTACGAAAATGCACGATTGTTTGACCAGTTAAGTAGAGAGTGCGATGAAAGAATAAATTACATTATAACTTTGGTCGATAATTTGGTAATAATTCTAACTAGTTACGAAATTACAATTACAGTTACGAAATTAGAATTGTATTTAATTTTTCACTTTCAGAAATCCAGCCTGCAATGTAAAATGGAATAGAATATTTTGGATGTACAGTTGTAATTCTAATTTGTAATTGAGTTTTTATTACAATGACATTTTATTCTGACCATAAATCGCAAAGACGTATCTATGACATAGACTCTTATGTAGTGTAATGGTAACTCATAAAAATGATCCATTCCCATGAGTAAATTGAATTATAAATTGTAATTGTAGTTGTATTTAATTACTTTCTAATTTCTTCTTTGTAAGCAATAATTGCTCTTGAAATTCTCTCCCAGCAATTAGGGTGTAATTTGTAAATGTAATTAATTATATCACAATTTGAAAGTAAGTGACCCAACTCTGGAGTAGTCTGGAGTCATTGCTCCTAAATTTTTTTTAAATATAATATTATTTATAAAATGGATGAAATTATCAAAAAAAATTACGAATCTCAATAATCCCCAAACCTGGACAGTTCAATTTAGAGCGACCTCTTTGTTTTTCTATTTTGCTAAACCTTGACTCGGTTGGATTCCCAATGCCGCTAAATTGAAACTTGTTTTTGAAAATATTATTATTTAAGAACTAAACGTAAATTCTTAAGTCGTCATCAGTACATTTTCTAGTGCGGGTTGAAATTCCTAAACGAGACCAGGTTCCATTATTTGACCTGGAATTGCGTTCCTCCATGGGCATCACGTAAAAAGCGACCACATGACCGACCACTACCACTTTTCAGCACTGGTTTTTGGTAAGATTTATTTATTATTGTGAAATTTTTATCGACAGTTTTTAGACACTATTTTATATTATCCCAACAATAACTACAAGCTCAGGAATGGATATGTCGAAAATGATCTACTTCGTAATTTAGTATAACATATAATATTTATTTCCTTTGCAGAACGCAGACAAACACCTGAGGACAGAACTAGTGTTGGTCACCTTTCCGACCCTAATAATTTTAATACATAATATCCATGTGGAAAACAGAAAGAGAGTGACAACAATATTACTCAGAATCGTGTGACCGGGGTCAACGTGGCCATGTTTCAACTTCAGAAACCCATGTCAGATTTAGAACAATGTAATTTGTGCAGTGCTCAATATGAAAAACCATCTCAGGTTTATGCCCAACCAGATTTGAATCGATTGATTTGTAAAGTACTACAGTTGGAACCGCCCGGGCCCGCTTATTTTAATCAGTATATTCCGGTATGTTCGGCTTGTGCTATTCGGTTGAGGACTTACGACAAACAACGGATATCACTGGATATTCTTAGACAAGAAATTGTGACATCTGTACTGGACACAATTCTCTACATTCGACCTCATGATAACACACCCCTCCATCATCATACTGTCAAACGACGGATTCTTGATCGTGAGTCATTCACAGTTGAAAATTAGATACGGCTAGAATAGATACTTTTTCTATTCGGTCAAACTTTGAAGAGTTAACTGTTGTAAACAAGAGAACCGTATTTGATGCGGGAATTGAGAGGAAACATTTGATTTGAATTGTTTGCCCTTTATACCAACTTTTTTTTAATAAAATATTAAAACCACTTTTTGAGTAAAACCGATATTGAATCAAAAACCCAATCGAAGAGCAGTATTCAGCAACACAATGCCGATTTGTCCTTAAATAAAATTTCTATTCACAAAGAGAGTAACATCTCAGGCATGTCCTTCTAGACTAGACTCACGCCAAAAGTACCAACGTAATGTAGTCAAAGCTAATAATGTTTAAGAATGAAAGTTAAAATAATTATTTCTCGAAACCTTAATATTTGTGACCAGGACACTTGAAATGAAATGACAATTTATTCCTGTGCATTTCAGTCCGATATAGTTTACAAGGGAACCGGGTTCGTCTTTCGTGGGCCTTGGAGAACATTTGGCCACAATTAGCCAATCAGACTTGCGTTTAATATTCTTTTAACAATCAACAGGATGGTCTACTCTTGGTAGTGGTGATGCTCCAAACATTGGTGGTGGTGATCCAAACCTAAATCCCATTCCCATTCCCATTCGGATTGAACAGCCAGTTGTTTCTCCTGTCAGAGCTACTCTGGCTGCTCCCCCAGTCACATTGAATGCGCCAACCCAATTTGTTCGATCACAAAATTTTGGAAAGAAGTTAGTAACTTCTACTTCACCAGCAAAGCAAGAAAACCTAACAGCCGCAGCGCTAGCTTCTATTCTTCCGGGCACATCGAATTCCCCTCCAGAAAGCGTAAGCATAGTGACTTGGGAACAATGTGACAATGGCGAAGGACAGCAGTGGCAAGTTAGTGGCGAAGTGAGTGTTTGTTCAGACAGTCAACCAACTCAAATCATCACAAATTATGTGACGGAACATGTTTTGGTGGAAAGTACGGAGTTGGAGTACGAGCAAGAATATGACGAAAGGTCTGACGATCAGAATGACAATCACGCGTCGGATGGCGATGAAGTTCCTTACGATGACGGAGAAGCTGGTGACTCAGACTATTCACCCACACCTCCATCTGCTCAGAAGGGCAAGAAAGCTGACCGAAAACAAGACTTTCGTGTCATAAAAAATGATCAGTCAACGGTTGACTTAAAACATTTGTCTGGTGAGGGTTTAAAGGAAAAACCTAAGCGGGTCAGGACAGCGGGTTCAGGAAGTGCTCCTCAACACCGAATACCACCATTCTTTTGTGAGGGCTGTGGCAGAGTATTTTCTAAAATGGTGAGTCGATAAAATTACGTTATAGCAGACTGTCGATACAGTGAAGCTGCCTTTAGCGATCGGATTCAAGATTCGACCTACAATTTTTTATAGCTTCCGTGTCTATCGTTTCACTATAATGTCATGACCAAATTAGAAGCTGTGTATTTTTAAAACTTCAAATCGTGTTCAAGAAAATAGTTAGCAAGAACAATCTTAACATACCCCTGAAATCTCTGATCTGATATAATAGATTTTCATTTCAGATTGGAGTCGACATTGTATGGTATTTATGCGCCTTGTTTTGAGGGTTCTAACTTTGATTTCGTTGTAAAATTTTAGCAAACTCTCAGATGCCACATAAGACGAAATTGTAAGGGCGAGGCCGAGGAAGAGAAGAATTCCAAAATATGTTCCATGTGCTCTGAAGATTTCTCCAATACTGGTTGGAGTGCACTAAAATTTCACATAGATCAGAATCATGCTGATGTTGTCTTGGACAAGTGTCGATTTTGCAGAACCGAGTAAGCACATACGCTCACCGCTTTTCTCTCGAAATCTTTTATAATACTTACTTTCATTTTGGAATTTTGTAGATTTTTACCCAATACCTTTCAAAATCATATTTGTACAAACCCAGGAGGGTCAGGTCTCAAAGACTACCCGTGTGATTACTGCCATAAAATTTATCATACGACCAATGCAGTCTCAGAACACATCCGCCGTCAACATGATAACGGTTCAGGTATAAATTTTATTATTAAAATGTTGACATTTTCTAATTCTGTAAATGTTATTACATTTATATTTCTAATTGTTCTCCAGGAAAGAGGTACGCTTGTGAGACTTGTGGAAAATCCTTCAAATCTAATTCAATTCTTGTCTACCATGAGAAAACACATCTAACGATGGTTACACCATTTTCGTGTGACCAGTGCGGTATTTGCACAACTACAGCTTGGGGTACGTCCAATTAATAAATCTCAAATGTTCAATTTGAATTTTCAAATTGACTGTCTTCTTGAAAATGTCGGTTTTAAAATTGTCGTATTTTATTTTATCGTGCAGGACTGCGTGAACACCAAAAAGTTCACACAGGGGAAAGGCCATATGCCTGTGAGGTAAGAGTCTTCTTTTTTTTGTAGAAACTCCGATTTTAGTTTAAGATGTATTTCCCTCATCAATCATTATTTGGAGTGTTTAGTTTTTGCGGATCTCGCAGCGTTACTGTAACACCGTTGCCCTCCCTAGTCCGAATTAGATGCTATCAAATATTTCAAGAGCAATTCGTAGTAATGTTTGACCATGACGATGACACTCCCAGGGATTAGTATGTGTACCTAATACAATAGTGTTGAAAATACATTTCTTTCATTTCTATTTGACAGGTGTGTGGCAAAACCTTCCGAATAAAAAATATTCTAAAAAACCACATGGTTGTACATACAAAAGAGAAGAATTTTGTGTGTGAAATTTGTAACAAATCCTTTTCATTGTACTGCACTATGCTACGACATTGGAAACTTCATAATAATCCAATTCCTGGAGCAGGAGAATACTGTCCAATTTGTATTGACGGCCCTAGGTTTAAGAAAAATAGGACTCTGAAGGAACACATGTTGTTACGGCACCCAGGGACTGAGGAGCAAATACAGATATGTGCAAGACCATTGGATACGGAAGAGCAAGAATTGGCAAAGAGAAAAGAAGAAGCTTTGAATAATTTTTTGAAGAGGAAATTGGTAGGCAAAGACAGACACATCAAACGAGAGTTAAGTTCTGATAATCCAGGTTCAGGCGATGAAGATATTGAAGAAGTTGACCTGGAGGATGAGATTGAAGAAAGTGATGATCAGGTCGAGGATACGGAGATCATCAACCGGGACAATAACTCGGAGGGTAATGATGAAAAGGGTGTGAATGCGTCTTTACTAGTAAAGCGGGTCATCAAAGTAGAATTGACAGATATCAGGACGACTCCAATGAGTACACGTTTTAAAGGTCTGAAAAGAGTTTGTCCCAGTCCTTCCAAGCAGACTGATAGCTAACGACATTAGGTTACCTCTATCTCGAAATTGAATTGAAGTGAATGTGGTTTATTTCTGAGATTGTGACCCTTAACAATTATACTACCAAATGTGCCGATTCTTTGTCTCTTGCAAAAGTTATTGGAGGATGCCTTCATGCCTTCTGGAATTTTCTATTTTAATGGTATGCATGCACTATGGAAACTTTGAATGCCCGGATTTGACAGTTTCCTTTCTAAATTCATAATTGAGTTGGAAGGCGATTCGACTTGTTTAATATTATTATTTAATTCTTTAGAAGTTAACAAATAGTGACAAGTTTTCATAAAAGGACGACTTTTGTTTATTCCGAATATTTCTATTGTTTTCATAAAGTTTTTCATTGTTTTTAAATTCGTCGAATTGATAAATGTTAAATGTTAAATGAGCAGTCGTATTCAATACATATATTTGAGAATATGGTGGGCTATAAATAATAAATTGTTTTCCGAAGGAATATTGAAACGGAATTGTTTGAAGAGCCCAGAACTGTTTTTTTCTATAGAAGTCTGTCGAACTAGGAAATGTGACCTGGCTTGCTAATTTTAGACTTAAGTTTATCAGAGTTTTTGAATTTCTGAATGAGTAGTTTTAAATAGCTGTATACCCATATGTGAAACAAATTAAATTAGACTTGCACCGTAAGTCGTCATTGTCTTAGCTGTGCAAAATATTAGCAATTAGAAAATGTTGAACTATTATTCTATATCGATGTAAAAATTAAAATAATTTGCTGGATGCATTTTTGAATTCGTAGATCCTTAAAACTTGTGTACAGGACCTGGAGATATATTTCAAAATTTTAGCAGCCGATTATACCATCTAACTAGCCGTCTAGCGTGGCAGTAAATATAATGTATATATCAGCCTACTTGTCGTCATTATTAATAATTTCAAGTATGTGTCGCTTGTTTTTAACGCCCATAAAGTTTGTGCGAAATAAACAATTTAATACCAAAAAAGGTAAAGCTTGAGGTTTGATTCTTTTTATTACATCGGAAGTCTTATGTATTACTGTAATTTGTTTGACCTTTGCATGGACAAAGTAATATTCGATTAGATCTTAATTTTTCCCTCACTCTTTACCTAACTTGTTGGCGTGCGATTCTCAAAACTCAACTTTCCGATTGCTTCAGCGTTCGGTCAAACGGTTAAGATTTTCGTAAAATTTATCCAAACGCGATTGTGAATTTGAAATAATTTTTACATTGTAACACTTTCTGGCCAGAAAACTCATTTCACCTCACTTTCTTAACGTTAGGTTCTAAACCACACTAGTATTGCTGCGTGCACTGGGTTTACAAACAGGATACTTCTTTGGAACCTTCATAAAATTGTCGACGAAATGAATATCTCAACTTTTCTCTGACTCCACGTGATTCGTGTGTGGGAGGTTGGTTGGTAAGCGTCATGTACAAACGCATGTGACTTTTTTCAAGTGTGCTTGTGTTATGTATCGATGGCGCTGGTTATGATGTCTGAAGTAAGGTGGTAGAGGTTACTTGATAACGGCCACCATCGCGTAGCAGAGAAAAATCCGACATTAGTATTGGCTACCTCAAATGTCTCGACCCTATCCCGGACCCGGATTAGACGGGACTGGTTTATCAAAGAATGGATTTTTAATTTTAACCTTGTCATTACAAGGTTAAAATTAAAAATCTAAGACAAACGACCGATTGTTTGTCCTGTCGGCTTCACACACCATATCTGCTCTTTAGGGATTGGCTGGAGGATAATTTTTACTCGTACCTAAATCCCAAGATTCGTTTGGTTCGAATTGGATTTGTTTTATTAGAATCGTCAACTCCGATGTCCAGATGTCCAGTCAGTCCTTGAAGGAGATTGGGGTTCTTACAGTAATATGATTGTATATTCTAGTACGCATGTGTGAACCGTGCTTGGTGGCGCCCATTCACTCAAATTCGGCGTGTATGGGCTCTTTTGAGTCAGACATCCGAGTAGTTTTAGGTACTCTGGTATGGAATGTAGGACAATCAATGAGCATTGAAAAACACAGCAAATACCAGCAGTTTGTATTTCTTCGATGAACAACCCTGTTGTCTGTCGCCTGGTATTTTTGTCCCGACGCTGACGCTGGAATTCAAATTCCCGGGCTTTCGTAATAAAATTCAGCATAGAGAAAATTGTAAACACAGGTTTGAAAATTTTCTCCGCGAAGCTTTGCTTCTCGTCTCTTTTGTTGTTATTTAATGCGAGCGAAGTTTCATTTCAAGTTCCAGTCCTCAATCGTTTCAGTCGTCACTGCTCGTCCAACAGTGATTCAGTGTCCACAGTTTATCTAAATCACGAATTGACAAGTGGACGCTATTGGACATACTTGAACTGGACATTTGGACATAGTTGGCCAGACGTCCTTACAAATAAAACAAGTCACACACGGTCAGTCAAGTCACGGTCACTCAAGGTAGATCGAGGAAAAATCTGACTCAAACTCAACGCAACGGTGTGAATCAGTCAGCAGTGTCGACGGTGAAAATTCAACTGATCATCCCGGTTGACTTCGACAGTGGACATTTTCTATAATACTGGGATACATCGACTCCGTCCTCTCTTACCTCGACTTCGACTTAGTACATATTATAGGACATGAAGACAAGTGAAAATTATTGTTGAAAATCAGTCGTAAGTTTTTCAAATTTTATATATTTATTAAATCGCCAATTATTCACACGCCTGGACGTTTTCATCATTCTCGTACATGAGATTCGTGAGATTGTCGACTTTCAAGATGGATTTTCTAGTTATGTTCAGCTATTAATTGAGGAATTCCGGGGAAGGCCAATAAATTCTCAATGGAAATTCCAGGCATAATTTGCTTAATCCCAACATTCCGATCTAGATTAGAAGTTCCTTGACAGCGTAGGCTGCTTGATATTTTATATTTTGACTTACGAATTTGATGTTTTACCGTTCTATTTCAGAACTCATTGCTTAAATAAAGTGAAAACGAACCCTACAAGTATACTTCCTTATATTGCAACACGAGTAAAGGAACAGAATTACCTCAATCACACAACAACCGTTTTATTATGGATGGTATTGGTGGTCGTGGTGGCGGTGGAGATTGCCCAACACCCCTCACCGTCGAATTATTATTAAAAGATTACGAGTCACATTTTAACTGGATAGCGGCTTACCCACTTACAAATGAACAACTTGTCAGACTTCGTCAGAAAGTTGATTTATGGAAAGAAGAAATGCGAGAGATTGAAGTGGCTTACTACTCAACAGTCTCCAACTATTTACAACAACTTGTGTTGGATTTCATTCTTGGAAATTACACTCAAAATACATTGGATGTCTTAGAAAATACTCTAGCAGCTTTTCCTCGTGAAGATTTGCCGGAAGAACATTTCAAAGCTTATTCATATCTAGTCATGATAGAAAAGTTAAACATCATAAGGAGAGGCAGGGACGTGACTGGGTCATACAAATTGTTTCAGGCAATCAAAAAGATTGATCTTACGGATCCGAAGACAAAAGCTGCTATCATAGCGGTGAAGTCAGTCTTCTTTGGACTTTTAGGAGATGTTGATGAAAAATTGAAGCATGTTCAACAGGCAAGTTAATCATAGCCCGAAACCCGTACATGCGCTACCATGCGTGCACCCCCCTCAGAACAAAAATTTTAACATTAGCCTTATGGCCGAGCACTAGATAAAAACGACTTTTTCTCCTAGACGCACCCCCCTCAGAAGGGTATAGGTTTCGGGCTATGAAGTTAATTCTCAATGGGTTCTGTAATATCGTTATGCTTAGGATTCTGGTCATTTTAAGTTCAAAGATATAGAGATGCGATACTGTATAACCAAACCCGAACATCTGCGCTTGGCAGCGCAAAAATTAATCGCAAGGGTGCAGGTGAAGTTTTCAACCTACAGGGTACAGGGTAAGACTGCTTCACCAATAGGCCGATGCAAAATACCGAATACCGTCTCGGCCGTCTGATCCAGGTGGTCCCAGGGACTTGTTCGAATGTTTATTTAGTTTAGTGTTCACAGTTGACAGCAGTAGTATTACCTAGTTTAGTTGAGCATTCATAGTTGACTTGCCGTCATAGGTTGTGGAGTTGGACCCTGAAAGTTCTGATTGGTACAGACTGTTATACTACACTATTCGCCGTGTGAGGCGTGAAAGAGATTTTATATCGGCCCCGTCTGATGAAGAAGTGGACGCCTGTCAGAAAACGTACGACTTGGGTCCGAATATATCATCATCTTTTGCGAGCATGGCTGAACTCCGCCACGATACACTTAAAGCTTTTCGGCACTCAAACCAGACGAATAAACTTATGAATGAGAAGGGCATTGTTGAAATATCACGCGAAATGATTTGGTTTGCCAGGTACGTGTCGCTATAACCCATGTCTGAAATTACTTATCTACCGACAATTTTTCGTAGCGTTGTCGTACAAACAGCCTCTCATTGTTTTTTATGTTACCCTTACCATGAATGAATGTTATGGTACCCTCCCTAGGCAAAATGGAAGGCGATGTTATTTGAAAATGTCGTACAGGCAGATATGTTAATTAATTTGCGTTTTCTATTTTACAGGAAAGCGTGTGACCTCAATCCAAATTGTATTGGGACGAATATTAGATTGGCCGAGATGTTGGCTAGTAATAGTATCAGTAGAGAGTTTCAGGATTTGGAAGCTAGTGAAGAGCAGTTTCACTTTTGCGTGAAGGAATGGCCGGAAAGTTCACATGTTTTACATAAGATTGGGAAATTTTATTTTGGAGTCGTAAGCACAAATTCATAATTTTATGACTAGTTGATAGAATAATAAGTCTTGAGTATCCTTGATTAAACACTTTCAGAAAAGAGATTTACTTAGAGGCCTCGATTTCTACAAGCAAGGGTTGGAGGCTGATTCGGATAATTATCCGTGTCTCATGGATTATTTACGGGCACTTTACAAAGTGAACTATGAAGATTGCCAAGATGGCTCAAGAGCCGAAGGAGCAACCTATGAAACCTTTGTTGAAATAATCGACTCTAAAATGCCACTCTTTCACATCAAGAAAGTATACGGGGCAAGACTTAAGTGTGCAAAAGCTGCCTTATATTGGAAATTGGGGCGAGAGGATGAATCGATTGTCTTGTGGTTGGATGCAGCGATTCAAGATCCGAATATAGTAGAAGATGACATTCTAAGGGTCATGAGATGTCACTCTGTTTTCAGAGACATGTTAAATCTTGAAGACTTTAGGGTCATCGTGGAAAAATTGAATCTAAAAAATCAAGAGCTAGAGGAAGGACTTGAAAATCAACCCTTGCATTCATTGATCGACGCCATTAAAAAGGATATGGAAGACTGGGAATTGTTTCAGAGGGAAAAAGCCAACAATCCAAATTGGAGGCAAACAGGAACAAACCACAAGAATTCAAAGCATAAAAATTACCTCAAACGCCAAATGCGCTATTTGTCCGAGTCAGATTTGGTTGATGACTGGCGTTCTCAATGCAATAGTTCATTCTCTGACAGTTCGAGCACATTTTCTACGTCCACCGATACCCGTCACAGTTCTAGTTATCCGGGTTATTATTCAAATCACAGCAATTGGGTGGATCGGCAGCAAAACCAGAAAGAAGAGCCTATTTTAACCCAGAATCCAGATCGCTGGATTCCACCCAGTCGGAGTCGTTTGAATTCTACTAGTGGTGATGTGGACGGATTTGTTACGTCAAATCTACAGCGATCACATGAGAAATACGGTAGTACTTGGAGTATTTCGACCAATACGACCTGTGCTAGTTCAACCTCCATAGGATCATCCTTTTCACGGAGCTATGGGTTTTCACGACCCTATAACAGGTATTCACTTTAAAACTGTCACTTTTCATTTTAATAATGCTTGCATTTGAGTCCTTCCTCAAGTCCTCCGAAGTCCCAACTCTCATGGTCTGTAAGATTTTTCTCCTGCTAGGTTGAAGATCGACTTTCTCCAAGTCAAACTGCGAGCCTACGCATTCTCTTATAAAAAATACGCGGAATTTGACCAGACCGTGTGATGGTATACAATACATCGAATGTCGAGTGGTCAACGAATGTTATTTTTATACCGTGTATAATATTTTGAAACTATGAATTGTTTTCAGGGATGCGTACCAGTCCGAGTGTGACAAAGACGATAACTGGCGCCGAAAGTGACTCAACTTGTGTAAAAAGACACAAATCAATATAATCCCTCGGTCTACATCACAAATTTTATAACAACTTTATTCAAAGTAATTTGTATAATTGTACCTGAGCTCGTGATAACTAAAATAGCATACTTTCTTTAACAGTGATAGAATAATGGAAGACAGACTAATAATGGTGGAGTATTGAAAGATGAAACGTGAAAATGCCTTATTCTGTTTTTAACACGATTGAAATTGTAAAAAGAATAAACTACAAATCCAATCCTACCGAACGCGTGAACTTTAAAAACCCATAATTATTATTGAAATTGATGTGCCTTTTTTAAAATCATTGTTGACTGTATACTGTGCCGAGAGGTAACCTTAGTTGTTAAGGCAGTAGTGATGAGGAAAATGAGGATTATTGCAACATTTTGAAGTTAGTATAGAATTAAACTATTGTTTTCAAAAACTTTTTGTTCTTATGAATGTATTGTTAAACCCGCTGTGAGTGTTTTTAGATACTGGACTGGAAGATTGAATTGCGTTAATTATTTATAGTGACGATTACTGAATACAGATTTAGTGTAGTTAACTCTGTGTTGTATGTGTATCGTATTTTGAAAATTCCGACGAATAAAGGTCAGACGATTAACTGATGTCGACAATCACGGAAGTTATGTTAATAATTTATTCTTAAAAGAGCTACAAATAATCCAGTGAGCTTGTCTATTTGGAAACTGGAAAGAAGTTTAATTCATTTTGGTATGTTCAATGTTCGAAGCGTATTCATTATTTACGGTTTTTTGGACCAATCAATCGTGATGATAAGTAACATCACGACGCGGGTGTTGCTTTTCGGGGAGTCCCTTGTTCCGTATAAACGAAAACGCATTTCTCCCGCCACGGTATCTTCGCATTCTTGGTCGAATCGCACAATATGCTCTGTAGTCCAAATATGAGCAGTACACGGGGGACTTGTCAAGAACCGAAGCAGTTGCAAGTTAACCTCGCTCCGGATTCGTTCGGAGTTTATAAAGCTGTCAGGCTGTGGCCGACGAATCTCTGAAGTTAGATTTGGCTTTTGGGATGCCATTAATTTACACAAAACTATCAAATCTGCTACGTTATCCGAACTATTTAAAATCACACAATAAAAATTAGCGAAGCATGTCAATTGTTTCCAAATATGTATATTGTATTTTCCCCCTTCAAGTCAACGCATTTTGAACAGTTCAAAGTATGTAATAATAGAAACCAACAACGGTATCTTCATTTGTAATTAGTTAACTCCATTCCAAAACGAGTGTGCCATTCAACGGGGACTTCAGTTCAGAAATTTTGACCTCCCCACTCGGCTCGTTAGTAAAATGTGGATGAGACACTCCATTCAGTCTCACTTCCGTCATAGTTCCTGCTCCGAGTATACGAATTGTATCCAGAATTTTGGAAGACACGTCGTAGCCTTGATGCTCAATTATACTTGTCAATCTGTTTTGTCTGACTTGATACAGGACTCTGAAGGAGTTTCCGCTCACTTCGGGGTCTGAAATAGTGATAACACATTTGATTATTTAGAGACCGTACAAATATTTAGGCCCAAAGCTAGTAGCCAGCTTCTGTAGTAATTGCCAATTTGCCCAAGTTATTCGACCGGGCATCATTCAATCTAGGACGCGCCAGCAAAACCGCAGAACACAATACGATCCTTCGGCTCAAAATGTATTGAGCGAGTGAGAGGTCATCTGAGCTGCTGGACCATCATATAAGTATTCAGAGTATTTGAAATTTCTTACCGATTGAGTCACCATCATCTACATAGAGCCACCCAAGTCCATATCGGTCAATTCCATTGTCCAAAGCAACAATTAATCCAAATGGATTGTTTCGTGAAATCTCTGTATTGATGGCAGGCTCTTGAGTTGCATAGATAATTCCACCACGCAAGTGAACGTTGATGAATTCAAGGGGTGCATCTAGTTCCAAGAATTGGCCACCACGAACAGGCACCTGATCATAGAATATTGGTGTTAAAGTTTTCACAACTTAGCGAGAAATTCGGAGATAAGATTTGTACGCACCTCTGACCCAGTGTAATAATCGTACCAGGGGGCATCCGGGAAATAAGCATTTACGGACGTAGATCCTTGGTCCAAAACAGCTGAGACCAAAAGACCGCTTCCCCAAAGGAATTGACGGTCAATTCCTCGGGCAATTGAATCACTGGGAAATTCATGCCAGAGAGCACGCACAACGGTTGACCCCGTGGTTGTATGGAAGTGGAACAAAGTGTACAAGTAAGGCAGGAGTGTGTATCGAACTAGAAGGGCGTCACGAACTGAGGCACCAAAAGCGGGACCAAAATTACCGGGGTCATGATCCTGTATTTTTATGGATTGAATTAGTGAGGAGTATTTGGCCATTTTTACTAAACGAGACAAAGCATTCCCTGTATCTGCCTCAGAATCTGCAATAATCGCTAGAGGTCAATGACCTTTTCCCATTAACTATGTGAATGTTGGTTTCCTAACGATGTTGCAGGTAATTTGCTTCATGGAACAACTTTGCTGCCTTACCACATTGTCACGGCCGTTATGATTCCGAGAAAACGTGTAGAAAGCTCCCAATTGTTGCCAACGTAGGCACATTTCTGGAGTGGTGTTCTCATTAAAACCGCAAATATCTGCACCGACATAAGGAATTCCAAAATGGTTGAACTGAAGCATTCCAATGATTGACGTGTGTAAATTTGACCATCTTGAGAAATTATCTCCGAGCCAATGTGACGCCCATTGTCCATTTCCGAGGAAGGATGATCGAGTGAGAACAACTCCTCGCTTTCCTAATGCTTGTCTTACACCACTAAATTTTAATACAATTGTATTTTTTATTTTAGAAGTTTAATTTTGCTAATAAATTTTGAATCAATCTCCCACTCACGCTAAGGTGGGTTCAGACTCACTCCAGCCGTAAAGAGAATGAGTGTCGTAATGGCGACCGAAAGCCTGAAGTGCATCTGGACAAATTGTTGAGTCCGCTAAATTGCCAGTTCGCAACAATGCTGAACAATATTGAAAAATGAATTATCATTGGGTGTCAGGAATGCAAAGCATTTTTTTTTAATTCAAATCTTACTTGGAACGTAAGGTGGATTGTTAAAGTTGCTATTAGCGCATCCCTGAATTGTATCTCCGACTCCCCAGCTTGCTGGTTCATTCATGTCCTGAGAAGTATGAGAATAAGCTTACTTTTTGCAGAAAAGACGATGCAAAAAAAATGAAAAAGGAAATTGATTCTTACAATCCAAAGTCCGTCATAGTCGATTAAGTCCTTGAATTCCTTTATCAATGTAATCCACCATTCTCTTGCTGAAGGTTTAGAATAATCAGGGAAATAAACCTCTCCAGGCCATACGATTCCAACCGTTGGTGTGCCATCCGGCCGCTTAACCCAGACATCCATTTCTTCCCCAAGATCAAATGGACGGTAAGATCCTCTGGGTTCGTGGAAGCTAATGCCAGGATCCTGAATCAGAACAAATTAATTATTATACAACAATATTTCAATATTTAATACAACAGTAAATATGCTTACCAAAATGGTGATGAATTTGATTCCCTTTGTTTTCAATTCTTTGACGTATTCTGGCAGACCGTGGAAACTGACGTTGTCGTATGTGAAATCCAACTCTCTCTCCATAATGTCGATGTCACCATATTGAACATCCTATTTCATCAATTAAAGGATTTGAACGTTTGAATGTAGGCATTACGGTACAGAAAGTCGAAACAAATGTAAACTTACATGAGGGATTCCATACTGTGCGGTCCGGTCTACTGCAGCCTTCATGTTCTCAATCGAGTCATACCCCCAGCGGCAGAGCTGGAATCCAAGACCCCAGTATGGTGGCATTGGGCTCCGGCCGATAGCCTAATTTAAAATACCGGAGTCTTAAATTTGTGGGATAGACTCGCCAGTTGTTTAATCTATTATCGCTTTACCTCTGTAAATTGCTGGACAGTTTGTTCAGGAGTTGGTCCCAAGAACATGTAAATATCGATTAATCCACCGGTGGTTCTGTAAACGTACCCTGGTGCTGGAGTCCGGATGAATTCTGTAAAAATAAGTCATAGTCGCATTCGAACAGTCAGCAATATGGAATGTAGACTATTTACAATCATCACACGTCTCAATTCTAAAATTAGAAGCCTACTAATTCGACATCTTATTCGACGTTCACCAAGAAAGGTCAAACCCGACAATGCAACCGTGATCTGTGAAGGCAAAGTAACTCTGTGAATACTGAATCACTCACCTGGGCCGACCAGGAATTGAACCCGCGCATATCGGTCTCATGAATAAAACCAACACTTACTACACTAAGCTATGTCCACGCGACTATTCCTGTAAGAATTATTTCTGATTTTGATTACTTACCCTGAGCATTTGAATTGAGGATCATAACAGAATGTGTGTCTCCTTGGTCATTTTCAACAACTGTGTAATATGGATGAACTCCGTACAAATTTGTGTTTCCCTGAAAAATAGTGATGAAAAAATTCAGATTGTAATTTTGAACTTTTGTTACAATTTGTATTTAAAAACTTACAAGTGGACTCTGATCTCTCGCCCAAAGAGGAAGTGAGCTGAATTCTGAGAAATTTTGTCTAAACGTAAATTGCTCATTTTCTCCGATGCCATATGCTGCAGAATTAGGTGGAAGTCTTGTAGAGAATTGAATGAATTGGTTAGAAAAAGTTAGGCCACCAAGGGATGTGTCAAATATAACTGCTTCTGTCTTCCTTCGAATGACTTGAATTGAAAATGCTGGAGAGTTTTTGAACTCAATTCTGTAGAGTGGGTCCAGTTCTACGATCGGTGCACTTTTGATGTTAAGTGGTACTTGAAAGCGTGGAACGCCGGGTGGTGAAATCTGAAAGGAATCAATTCGAAAATTGACAATATTTATTAAATCTTAAAGTTTTACCATATAATTATAATTATTCAAAGGTCCCATACTTTTATTCTCAGTCTGTAGTCTGTGTGAAAATTGACCTCTACACTGAGGTCATCATAGTCTGTGCCAAAATAAGTAGAATTGAGAAGTTGCCGACGGAGTGTGATGTGGTAACCAGTTGGAAGCGGTATTGGTGGACTCACCATTTGGTACCCATAATTTTCTGAGATGTAACAATATGGAATCCCAAGCGCGGAATCTACGGGTGACCAGAGACAACCACGACGTAGACATGTCGCCTCCGTTGCATTGGCTTCAGGGTGACAGTCGATTCTTTCGACATCACTTATTTGAGCAACGGCTACAGAATTGAACGAAGTGAGCATTTATAGTTGACAACATCAGAATGTCTTACCAGAAACCACTTTCGCGTGTAAAACTCAGGTCAGGATGAAGCGTTCATAGTCAAGATACCAAATAGTATTTTTGTTAGCAATTTCTGTGTGTACATTTTAACGCATGACCGAACCGTTGAAATGAGTCAATAATTTCTAGCAATTATCAAAATCTGTCGACGAAACGGTGTACTGTCGTCGCTCAGGGCACTTTTGACCTTGAGCGTCGGCTGGTTTTCAGTTTAGTCCATCTGGATTTTACACACAAAGTTCCTGCCCCTATTTGTATGAACTTACGAACTTACCCAAATGCAATAAGGCCATAAGGCAGATCGCAATAAGTTGACTCTTCATTTCTAAAATTAAAAAAGTTAACAGAATCTGCGAATAGCAGAGGAGTGATGAGGTTCACAACAATTTCGCCGGCTTTTATATCAAGTGCACCGTTAAGCCCCAACAGAGTTGATATCAATGTCGCATTACCAGTTAAGTCGTAGATAGTCCTTCAAGAATAGTCTATTTAATTATTGTTATTTTTACCTACATTTAAATCCTTATCCGACAACAGAACTGAAGGTAATTTGCCAGATTTCGGACTTGTGTGATGGATAGTGCAGAGACACGACCACTTCAGTTTGGATAAATGCCACGCATGTTTGTGCTTAGAGGAGACGTGGACACTTGAAATGATTTATTGATTCCTCGTAACTGTAAACCAAACCATTTATGAACAGGTTAGAAAAACTAACTTGTGCATATTATTTTATTATAACTCCATCATTTCTGATCCACTAATTCCTTTGACCTCTGCCTGGAAAGGAAAATTAATTTATCTCGATATCCTGTTACATTTTGCTAGTTAGCAAGCATAATCCAAAATTCAATTAAAAAGTCATTTACATGCTGGAAGTTTAGCGTACACAGAGAGATGAAATCACCAGAAATTGAAGCACAAACAGCGATAACGAAAGTTCATGTTTTTAAATTGAGATAAATTTAAAGAGATTGTGTCACGAATTGATAGTATTTTGAACGGACGTATTCTAATATCCGATTATAGAATCTCTCATCCTGGATTATTTCAAGGAAATGTACATAACTTCATTAATCAAACATTATTTGAGTTACAAAACTGATAACCTGAAACTAAAATAATTATTACTACAATTCAACCAGTTAGTTAATTACCTTTATTTGATCAAGGCAAGCTTGCACTGTTGTCAACATTCGGACCTTAATTTATCAGGTCAATGGCATTTTTCTGGTCACTTGTTCATAACCAATATTTTTGTAATAAGTTTCAGTGCC
This sequence comes from Protaphorura glebata, assembly GCA_034694305.1. Taxonomy (NCBI): domain Eukaryota; kingdom Metazoa; phylum Arthropoda; class Collembola; order Poduromorpha; family Onychiuridae; genus Protaphorura; species Protaphorura glebata. Next base: position 511 of record JAQFYE010002016.1, on the reverse strand, counting down.
GTTGTACTGTACAACTCCAGCAAGTGTAATTAGAATTCATGGCGCTCTGCGAAATGGTCATCTCGATTTGGTAGTGATCACGAATTTCATATTAAGAAATGAAAGTCAATATCTCGTCAATTCAAATATATTTCTACTTTGTAATATTTTTTTATCCAACTCCGCGCGTGCAAATTGTTTGCAAGATCATCAGTTTTGATTTTTTATGATTAAATTTACAAAAAAAGGTATCATGTAACCTGATTTTCTCAAAACTTACAACTAGGGCACGAGATACTTGAGTGGGCCGAATAAATGATTCTATACCACCATGATCATAGTCAAGTACATAGATAATGTTATTCGTAATATTTCATTCAAAAATGACCACCTGTTGCGTTTTCACATATTATGTAAGTCTCTTTCTCGGGAAAAGGCATAAACTCAAATAGTTGAATTAAGGACTACTGAAACAACAAACTAGCATGGCCATTTACCTGTGTTTTTCTCGGTTGACCAGTTTGACTATCCT